>JAWPHD010008432.1:0-115235 GCA_037043455.1 Cyrtodaria siliqua
TTGGCTGTTGAAAGCGGTCATTTAGTTCATTGGCTGGCTACTAGCTTGCTTAGCCAAATGGCTTATGTTAGAGTTATATAAAGGGCTAATATTCTTCAGTTCGGGTTCTCTGGTCAGCGTTTTCAGCCAGAATTATTGAAGTACATTCTTTAGAATGAGCAAGAGTTTATAGAGAGGGAGACTTTTAAAGTGGAACTATAAGAGATTTTAGTAATTATTCTTACTTAAAAGAACCTGGAACAGGGCTTGATAACTATTAGAAACATTTAATAAAAGTCATCAACTTTGTGAAAGACTTATTTATATTTACTACGTCCTTATACATCTCATCTACAAGGACATTTGTTGGAAAATAATATTTAAGTATTATTTCTAACTTACCAAACTTTTCGTAATTTCGTAACACTGGTGACAGCGGTGTGATTTCTAACTTTATCTAACTTTTTGTAATTTCGTAACAATATCAACAAAACACACATCGTTATGACCTAAAAGAAAATTTTAATGACAAGTACTTTTTAATGTTTACCATAATTGATATACATTGACAATTTATTTTTAAAGAGAATAATTATCAGTCCTCCATAACTAAGCTGTACCCGAAGGCTTTGAAAAGGAACGTAAAGAACAACACCGTTACGCTTCTGTACTCCGAGGGCCTGAAAACAGAAAGGTACAACATAGAAAGTTTAATAAAAAGTCATATATTTCGAAATAAGTATGTATATACACTCTCAAAATAACCAAAATAAGGACCATTGCACAGTTTCCTTTATTTAATGTAAAAAAACATTTCAAAAGGTTGGTTAATGCTATGTTATTCCTATAAAAACTTAATCATTAGGAAGAAATAGAAGTAATTTCTTGAATATTTTACAGAAGATAATTATATTCCGAAGTATGGTTGTCCAAACTCTGGGGATTAGTTACAAGTGAATAGGCTATTATAGCAACAAGAGCTGTCGGATGATGGCATGCTCTACTTTTGGAGGTTTCTGAGATATGAGCTTACCCAAAAAAACTCTGTCAAAATAGGTTGCAGAGTTATGTAACTATGCGTGTAGGATGTTATCATTTACACTGAATACATATACGTGAAAGTTTCTATTGAGATCTGCCTAGCAGTCTGTGAGATATGAGCTTACCGAAAAAGATTAACTAACTTTAACGCTATAAACGGTAAAGAAGACGCCGGAGCGAGGACAAACAGTTTTTAAACTTTAAAACAAAGACTTGCGGTGGTAACATTCCCTATTTTGTTTCATCAGCATAGATATTGAGCTCTGATGTAATACGACGTCTTGCTGATCGGCGAAAAAATAAGGACATCATGACCAGTGCTTACGCAAAAATATTTTTGGACAGACAGGTCCCTAAATTAATATTGACAGGCCCAGAATTAATTATATAGTGTAAAATATGGCATGGTAAAAGGAGACAAGCCCCATCCAGATTTTGACAGGCCCTAGGCTTGGGCTATCCTTTTTTGTGAGCACTGATGACCCCCATGCTCTTACACAGTTCAAGAATGAAATAGGGTCACATTAGTTTAAACTTATTTATTTGTACATCGATTGTAACGAAAGCTCTATGAACTTATTTGAATCACTCTCGATGTCTTCCTGGGTAGAACCCAGTACTAAGCAATGCAGATATAAGTGTCTTGCTCAGGGACACAACGCATATGAGCAATGAAGGGTCACATTATATTAGGTTATATTGGGACAGCAACCTCAGAGGGAGGATGCGATGAAGGATGAAGATGCCTTCATCAGGGAAGCGAACACTCAATAATAATAATAAAATTGCAATATAACTAATAATATTGCAACAAAGTAATTTTGATAAAAGGTTGAACTTACTTTGCCATTCTACATTCAAGATGAGATGATCGTAACCGAAACCCGAAACCCCTGATATAGCTCTCGCGGCATCTTCCCGTCGATGGAAATTGATAAACGCAAATCCCTGCAATCACAAAAAAGAACTCGGATGTTATAATATAAACCAACATTTTAATTATTTTACAACTTTCTATTAAAACTTAAAAAATTCGGAGTCAAAATTGATGAAAGATAAAGAAACAAAAGGAGCAAGCAATCTGAAAAGGGTATCAAAATATTTTTAGGAACTTATTAAGAAGAAAAATACTGTAATTAATTTAATCTCATTTAAGTACAATAGTGGCATAGACAAGCAGGCCTCTATGGCATTTTATTTTTTATTATGTATCAAACAAGAAGGGACTTCCAGGTACACATGTGATGCCTGCCATATGATTATTTCAACAAGGGCAATCAAATTATAACATTTGAAGACAGGGGGTGAAATGCTTCATGAATTATGGAGACAATTTTTAAATTGTTAAAGTTTGATGACAATGGGCATAACTCTGCACAGAACAATTGATAAGAAAGATACTGTGTCAAGTTTCATGACCATAGGTCAATAATTCGCTATTAAAGTCATGACCTAGGTTAGGTTACAGGTAACCGTTTTATGTAAAGGTGTATAACTCTGCCAAAATGAAATTCACTGTATAAAGTTTCATGACCATAGGCCAATGTTTTGCGATGTTATGAGGTAGGTTAGGTTGCAGTTTTAAGTTTTATGATAAGGTGTATAACTATGCCAAAATGAAATTCAAAGTTCTTGGACATGTGTTACAGCATTCCTTGGAGTAAGATAAAAATGTGTGTAAAGTTTCATGAAAATAGGTCAAATACTTTTATGGTCAGTTATGAGCTTGGTTAGGTTGCAGGTCAAAATTTTATGAAAAGGGGCATAACTCTGCCAAAATGCCAGTCATAATGACAAGTTCTTTGACATGTGTAACAACATTCCTTCGGGTAAGATGAATATGTGTGTGACGTTTCATGGGCAATGGTCAAATATTTTTTAAGTTATAGCCAGGTATGAGCTTGGTTAGGCTGCAGGTTAAAGTTTATGGAAGTAGGGCACTATTCTGCCAAAATGAAAGTCAAGAGTTATTGGACATGCACAACCACATTCAATGAGGTTAGATAAAAATGTGTGTTAAGTTTTATGAACATAGGTCAAATACTTTTCCAAGTTATGGTCAATGTAAGATTGCAGGTTAAAGTATGATGGCCGTACGGACAGACAGACAAAGTGATCCTGAAGTGTCTGCCATGCTACTCATGCGACACAAAAATAGGTTGAATATCACATTATTTCCAAAAATAACATTTATGGTGATTTTTCAGCCCTTTTTTCACAGGACCAAGTTACCATGTAAAGGAGACACAGACGTTAACAAATATTTTGTTATTTTATAAATGTCCCCTAGTCTATGCTGTTGAAATAAAATATCTGGCTTTCCAAGAAACAGCTCAACAAGGGCTATTCCATTAAAACATACCCGGGACCCCAGGAAGGCAATTTAATAAATATCTATGGGTGAATCATATTTTCTGAAATTTGTTCTTTAAACTCAATTTTGCATCTATGGGTGGGTGTTTAATTTCAGAAGAGCCTTCCTGGGGCCCCATGTATGTTTTAATGGAATGGTCCTTATTTGAAATGACAAATAAAAATAGCCACCTTTGATTGGCCGGTTGTTTTGTCCTTTGCGAGGTAAATTCTCTGTATTGGTCCAAATGGTCGGAACAGTTCCTGTAAGTCTGACTCCCGCGTGTCTTCTGAGAGGTTGGTCACACGGATGGTTGCTGATTCATCTGTTATAGAAATATGTATTGAGAATAAACAGGATTATCCCTTCAAGTGACTCCCATCACAGACGGTCACCAACAGAACAAACAAGAAATCGGTAGAACCGATGGATGCTCCCCAAAAAAAGGTACACAAGTGAAATACAATTGTATAAATATTGTAGGAGTTGAGAGGACATTAACATTCGAAAAACTTCAAAGGCTTGTAACATCATTCCCATAATTCCTACAAAGTTTCAGGATCTATTGAATGTTGTTTAACGGCTCATCAACACAGTATAGGTTTTTTAGAGCCACCCCAGAGAGATAGGGAAAGGATATATTATAGGAATCCAGGAACCATGCCCTACTCTTATTATCGAATAGATTCCTATGGTTCTTTAACGTGCTCGGAGGATAGACCTATACACGGACGAACGAGGTTAAGGGAAAGTGTCTTTCATGATAATCGATGAAATATGTAGGAGTTGAGAGGACAAGTTTTACATTAGAAAAACCTTCGAAGTCCCATATCTCATCCAAATATCATTCATAATGACCTGACAATATGCGGTACTAGACATCATACTGATACTTCCTACCAAAGTTCATGAATATTGGATGGAAAAATGCAGGAGTTAACGGACAATAAAGCAAGACGAACAATATATATATTTTTTAATTTACTGCTACTTAAAGGAAATTAACAAACAATTGTTTTGCTTGTTTGGTAGTAATGACATAACTAAATATTATTCAACATGTAATACTTCACAATCAGTGAAAAAAATACCAGTATTTTTCAATTTTAAAATTAAACCGATTTTAGTCGAGGCCATACACTGGTTTTTCTCCTGATTTTTGACATGTGCAGCAAAAGCCGTAACATTAGTTACTAACTGCTAATAATGCCATCCAATTAAACAGAGTTTAAATATACTCAGAATAATCCTATTTTAAAAACATTCGGACAAGACAACAATACCTCTGGCAGATTTCATCGTCTCTCCGCGGCCCTTAGAAGCGCCATCTCTCATACTGGGTGGCACATATTTTCCACCGACCATTGTTTTACCACCGGCTGGGGCTGACGGTGCCCCAGCTGCTGACGGTGCACCAACATCTGCCGGCTTCTTTTCTCCTTCTAGAGATTCCTATTGTAGAGCAAACAAAATAAACAAGAGGTCAATGACCTTGAAGCGCTCTTCTGATAGGTTTTGGATAGCCAGATCAATCATGGCAATTATTTTTCAATTTATTTATGAAATTAAAACCAGAAAATATCTCCAGACGCTACATTTGGGATGTCGGTCACATAAAACAAATGAAGCACCGACAGTGGTGCAACCGCTGGATTGCAAATTCAACATTTTAACTGAAAAGTAAAAAGCGGGGATAATTCAGGTAAAATACATGAGTTATGGTTCTTGTTATATAACATTGTATAATGATAATGAACATGTGTGCCAAGTTACAAAGCTTTCCAACAATTTGTTTTTCAGAAATGAGGAAAAACAAAAAACTTCTAACCAAAACATCAAAACAGGTAGATGGACGGACAGACAGACATGTCTGGACTTGCTACATAATCTGTGTAAAAATCAATACAGACGTAAGTGTAAGTATGCAAAATCATTCTCATTTATCTTATTCTAGTAGGTCCTGGTTACAGTGATGTAGATAATTATTTACTGTCTTTATGCGGGAACTTAATGGTCCGGTGGTCACTTACCGCGAGTGGAGCCAGAGTGTCTTTATACGGACACTTGGTGGTCCAATGGTCACCCTTGCAGATACGGCATGACACCAGTTTCTGACTCTTCAATTTGGCCAATGGGTCTTCTTCTGGTGCATCATCCTTCCTCTGTAATATATAACAACGGTGTAAGACGCTACTTATGAGTCATCGATACTCACGACAGTCATACACTGGCTGCAGTCTCTGGAACAAGCTGCCTTCTCATATTAAGAATATATCTGTGATAAATAAATTCAAGAGTGCTCTTAAGTTACTTCTTACTTAGAGACCCTGTTTTAGTCTGTTTCAGTAACTTACAATGTGTGATTACAATTAATTTTATCTTTCTTTCTTTTTTAAAGTTTTTTTTAATATATTGTTAGGTTTCTAGCTTAAATAAATTGCCAAATACTTGCTCATTATTATAGGTGTGCCTTGCTATGGCATGACATCAAATAACAAGGACCACAATGGAAATAAGAAAGTTCACATTCTCTTTTTTTTGTTATCCTTACTATTTCATTAGCATTCCAAGGACTTATACGTATGTGATTTTATACCATGCTATGTTATTTTTATACTGAAATAAATCTATCATCAGATTTCATTAATATTGCCTCAACCCGCAATGTGTCAATTACAACAAGCCCAGTTCCCAAACAAACTTTTTTCTGCTCTCAAAAGAAATGTGTATTACATGGTACTCTAATGAATGAATGAACGAATGAAAGGTGTTTTACGGCACGTCGACACATAAATAGGTCATATTGTGCGCAAAAATTGATAAAAAATGAAGAAATGAAGTATTAATTAAAAATTAATGTAAATATATAAAGATAAAACTATTAAAAAATAAGGGATGATAAGGTGTAATATAAACTATGTATGTAAATCAACAAATGTCAACGGGTATATAAACAAGTAAATATATATAAGAACACATTACAATGATTTATATAGTCTGATCTCTTTTAGGAAATCTAAAACAAGACTAAAATCTATAGTATCATATAACTCTTTCATAGTATTAACATTGTAGTACCTTTGACGCATAGGATCAAAGTCTACATCATACTCTGTGTATTACATGATACTCTGTGTATTACATGATACTCTAAGGAATGAAATAGGTATAACGTCCATCAACACATGTAAGGTCAAACTGGGACAGTGAACTCAGAAGGGGTGAGGTGAAGCTAAAGTCTTCCATCCTACAGGTCACAAGTGAGCAAACCGGAGTTGCAGTGATCTGTAGTTTTATCCATTGATCTACTGAGACAAGTTAGTACAAGACAAACAGGGCAACCCTATAACACCCACAAGGTCTGCAGCAGTGTATTGGGCAGAAATTCAAGAATTATGCGCCAATTGGGTGTCTATGGGCAATGTATTTTCAAAGATAAAGGTAAAAAAGGTGCATTTAAGGATCATCTTTCTTCTACAAATGTATACAAAACATAACGTATTGAGAAAGTAAAAGTTTGGAAGTGTTGTTTAGCAAAAAAACAACAACAAAAAAACACTTTTTTTAACCCCAACCGACTCCTCCAAATGTTGGCCGCGATTTTTCAAAAACGGCCATGCAAAAGAAGGCTGCACAGTTGGCTGGCTAATACACTGGTCTGCAGTCATATCCACTGGGCTACCTAGGCTAATACACTAGTCTGCAGCCATATCCACTGGGCTACCGAGGCTAATACACTGGTCTGCAGCCATATCCACTGGGCTACCGAGGCTAATACACTGGTCTGCAGTCATATCCACTGGGCTACCGAGGCTAATACACTGGTCTGCAGTCATATCCACTGGGCTACCGAGGCTAATACACTGGTCTGCAGTCATATCCACTGGGCTACCGAGGCTAATACACTGGTCTGCAGTCATATCCACTGGGCTACCGAGGCTAATACACTGGTCTGCAGTCATATCCACTGGGCTACAGAGGCTAATACTTGAGTGCAGTCACTTTAACACTCGTAATATTGCAACAGCCATGCTGCATTGAGGGAGATAACCCACGTGTTGCAGAGGTCTGCAGCTCTGATCTGCCGAGACCTACCATTGGGTACAAGACAAAACGCGAATCACCCACCTCCTTGTTCAGGACAATCTGCATGTTGATCTCCTCCACCTGAACGATGGTGTTGGCCGGGTTGGGACCAGGTGGATCATTGTCTGCAGCACCAAACTTACGCCAGTTCTGAAAAACAGAAATTACCCGAGTGTTATGCTTCCGAGTGATTGCCCTTTCCTCTGCCGCTAATGACAAGGTGCTTGCACTTTCATGTCATATCAGTTTGGAAATTTTGATTTGTTTTAGAAACTGCAGAAAGAGAATTGGTATTTGTTGAACCTTTTGTTCACCTTTTTTAGCCATGTACGCGACCAAAAATTCCCAGCTAACTGATCTTTGAACAACTGGGCCCAAGAGTATAATGAAATTAAACAAGTTTACACTTGGTTCAACTCATTGGTTAGTACTATTAAGAAAATGAGATTTCAGAAGGGCTTCATGGTAAATGGCTTTCAAATATGCTGTAACTGAAGCCATAAATTCATGACTTTCTATTGCCAAAATGTGGAGATTTTACCTCATTTTCACTAGGTGATAATATTTGTGTTACTCGGTTTTTTATCTTTAGGTTCTATAGCAAAATAAGAACCTGTAGCAGAGTAAAAAGATGATAATTTTCAAGATTGGATTTTGAAAGATACATTATATTTAATCAATTTATATAACTATGCATGAAATATGCAGAGTTTTAAAATAAGCACACTGTATACCTTACTTATAACAGTCAGCTTGGTTGAACATCTAGGATAAAGACTGAGTCTATCACCTATTGGTCAGTTTATTTCGAACCCTCCCATATCAGGTACATCAAAGTTATCGTTTTGCTTTAAAATTGCTTTTTGCATGTATCGTTCTTATAAATCTAAATGTAAATTGGGTTGCGTTCAATTTTTCAGTAACAAACATACCTTCCTTCGTGCGACACTCTTGGCAGCCCGTCTTCTTTCCACTCTAAATGTCTTCACAACCTAAAACAACAAAGTTAATTATCAAATTAAACTAAAATATGCTATTATTTAAGCCCTTTTTTTAACAACTTGTTTATCTAGAAATAATTCATGCATGTACTTAAACATTACTATTACACAATAGTAAGGCCAAAAAGAAAAACAGATGGATTCCCGGTTGCCCGACCAACCCGCTTTTTAAGGGGCCGACCATAAATATTTTTATGCCAAAAAAAAAAGAAAAAAGAAATCAATTTGTTCTGAACGATGATTGATCACATAGCTTACAGCATGGGCGTGTAACATAAAATCCATTTTATATTGTCAGTAACCACCGGGCACTGTGGTTTACCTATGCAAAAGTGTAATATAAATAAGCCATATGATTTGCCTGGAATGCCATGATATGTTCAGAGTTCAACTTTTATCTTTCATGTAAACAATGAGACTAATAAACTATTAAAATAATTAGTAAAATGCACGTTCAACAATGATCTTCTGGTTTAAAGTGCCTATCGACTTACAGTTGAATGTTGTTTAACGGCTCATCAACACAGTATAGGTTATTAAGAGCCACCCCAGAGAGAGGGTAAGGATACATTGGAATCCGGGAACCGTGCCCTACTGTTATTATCGAATAGATTTCTATGGTTCTTTGAATGCTCCGAGGATAGACCGATACACGGGACCGCTCGGTTTACATCCCCATCCGACGGACGACGCTAAGGGAAAGTGTCTTGATCAAGAACACACCGACGAAAATCAGTGGCACCACGGAGAATTGAACCCGGGGCCTCCGGTTACAAATCTGCCACGCTACCGATTGTGCCATGCCAGCACTCTCGACCTTAGCTTACTACCCTCACCACCACCCTGATAAACAAGTCTTGAGATACTGGGTCTACAAAAAACTATAATTCGTAGTCACCCATTGGATTTTTGTTTGACCTAGATCCAGAGATCACTTTTGGCTGCGATTCCGTGGAATTCTCGTGTTAAAATCAAGAAAATCTCATTAAAATTTACCAAATGCTAGAAAAAATAAAGTAGAAAAAAAATTGTGTCCGCTGATCATTGTTGGTCTTTTGTGTAATAAAATATCCTTTTTGGCAATTTAGCAACGAACAGCAACTCTTACTGACTACCACATAGGTGCTTGCCAATGCATTTTACCTAAAGCGCCCGGAAGATCAGAGCGTCCGAAAGAGCGGATGCAAATCTATTTTGAAAAGTTATCACGGCATCATGCCACCAAATGAAAAAGGTGTGCGTCTACAGAAGTGCCCTGTGTAATTTTTGTTTTTAAATTCCGTATAAAATAACACTGCACTGCAGATCACTGTGACAGCCTCATGATAATAAGGAGGGGAATGAGCTAAAGTCAATTTGAGTTAACAGTGCCCCATCTGCGAATTTTACGCAAATACGCAATTATTTGTCTGGGCATGCATACTGGATACGCAAGCTATTTTCCTTTCACTCAAAACTTTTCATTTCCAAGCGTGTAAATTTTACATGTAAACATCTGGTAAAACAAATTGACTGGCTCCACGTGTATTATCGGTAAAATCAACCAGTTAAAACTCACACTGAGCAGTATAAATAGTTACTAAACCAGTCTATTGTTTGCGTTGTCTGAGTTGTCTGGGCACTTTCCAAGTTCACAGGGTTGGTGGAAAAAGCCAGGCTAGTTTTAACACCAGCGTATATTAAGACTAGTATCCTTATTGGTCTGTATTTACCCTAAAAAAAAAAAATTTTTTTTTTTCTTTTTCAGATTGTGAATTTTTTGGATATAATTGTGAAAAAAGTATACTTTTTGGCATTGTGAATGGGGCCGAATAACGGCCCCAAATTAGGCATAAAAAAAACACTGCAGTTGGCTACTTAAAGACAGTTTATATTGAAGTTAATATGTTAACCCACACACAAAGGCAATGCTAGAACAGAATGGAAAAAGTAAGTTTTCTTTATTTATACCTTAAAGTAGCAATTTCACTCACTTTTTTTTCTGATTTTGATTTTCACTCAATTTTAATTTGATGAGTGAAATACCCTATTAGGTCAAAAGTTATCTGGGGTCACTGAGTTAAGTAATGTAATAGAAGTGTGACAAATGGCAAAATCATAAAGATTAAATTGATTAAAGTGAAATAGAGACATTTTTTTAATTTTTGTCAAGTCGTTTGATGAAAGTCTCATTAAAATATCAAAAAATCCTGTTGTCTTGACATATTATGAGATTTTCTTTCATTAAACTGGCAGGCTAGGGTTGGGCTAACACTAACCCTGTAGATGTATTAACCCGTAACCCGCTACATATATATAATTGACTGTTCTTTTTTTGAATTAAGATCATTCCATTTATGTGACAAAGGGGTGTTTTTGGGGAAATTACTGATCAGCAGCCAGACATTGTAAACCCTGTTCAGCCTGCAAGTTACAACGGCTACTATAGGCGTGCTTAGTGGGTTAAAGGTTAAGTTTATACATCCTACCTTCACCATTTTCCCATCTTCATTGTACTTGTATTCTGTGATGGTTTTTACATTGTTCTGTTCATCAAAATCTTCAGTCGCAGGCGGCAGAGACCCTAGAATCAAAAGCATAAAATATTCAATTAGCAATGCTTCCCAATGAAGTGACTGTTGTTTAATGGCTCATCAACAGGTTCTTTAGAGCCATCCCCGAGAAAGGGGAAGGATTTATGTCTGGTTATAAGGTCATATTGGGACTGTGAGTGCTAAATTCGAGCCCTGTTCTGTCCGCTTCTTCTTCTTTTATTATAATGGTGTATGCTCATAACTGAACATGATTGCCATGCATGATGGTTAAAACAGATAAAAGGTTGCCTGCCTTCCCAGCTACTCAATCTACCAGGAGATTGCAGACAAGCAGTGTCCTAGAGTATGCTTCAATGTGCCCAATACTACGTGAAAAGAGATTAGTGAAGTTGTAAATCATCAAACCCCGCGCAAAAAAGTAAACAAATATGCAGCTCGTCATTCAAGAAGAGTTGGTCAAATATTTCCACGCCCACAACATCTTTTGCCGTCTCACGACCCTTACGGACTATAACCGCGGCCTTAAAGGAATGCAGTTGGTGTAAACATTTGACCAACTCTTCTTGAATGACGTGCTGCACATTTGTTTATTTTTTTGCGCGGGTTTGATGATTTACAACTTCCAGTTTTATGACAATACATTCTCTATTTTATTACTAACTATGGCAGCCTAAATATAGAACAATAGTGCAATAGTTAATGATAAACAATATTGTTTTAGTAGTTGTTTTATCAAGTTCTAAATTGTTTCAATTGCGCCAATTAGATCTTGTTTGTCCGGGTACGTTTCTGTATATTTCAGGGCCGTCCTGGAATTCAAGGATTTTCGGGTACATTTCTGTATACATAAATGTACCCCAGGTACCTCATAAATGTACCCCAGGTAGCTTTCTGTAGTACCCCAGGTACCTTGCTGTAGTACCTGATACGACAATGACCCCATCAGCGCTTACGGACAACCAGATTTACGAAGGTCACCTGCCCGCGCCCAACATCCACTTTCCCGAGGCACCGGGCAACCATATTTCCCGAGCCCTGGCGATGCATTCTACTTTCTGAACTTCAAACAAGTAATGCGAATAATAATGGCGATAGCAAACATTCTTGTTTCGGTTGAACTTGCACTTTTTAATGAAATACAACAAATTCAGAGTATATATTTGTTGCAGTGTTGTGACATGTTCATGTTAAAACAAAATCATGGTCTAACAGTAGTGCAAAAAAAATTAAAACACTACTAAATCGACATGACCAACTGACAGCTCAAAGATTTATGAAAACATACGCCATAATTATACTCACCATCTTCGCCGGCCTCGACTTGTTCGGCCCAACTGATTGGTTTATAACTGTAAATAAAATAAAAATCAATAAGTTCGCATAGATACCGACAAGAAATATGGCTTGTTGTCATATAAAAAGGAAGAAATAACTTACTCGTCCAGGGAAGGCATGTTCGCCAAATTTACCGGAAGTATTTAGAAATTTTATTTCCGGCCAGGTTAACCTAACCCATAAATACCATTGAAGATTTATTTTGTTTTTAAATGATATATTAAACATTTCAATGTATCTGTATATATTTAAATACTGTAATAGTGTTATGATTTATTAGATAAAAAATTAGTGAATTCATTTATATACTATTTAATTAATTTATTATTAAAATTTACATTATAGGGCCACCAAATAAAGATGGCAGCCTCCATGCAACATTTTTCTTTGCAAGATTGCAAAGGTAGTATTTATTTGCTTGGGGATGAAATTAAAACAATCTAGCTAATTTTGTTAATGAAAATAAACTTTGTCAATGTTTTGTAATTAAAATTGTGTGGTGTGTGTGTTTTTAATATGAATGCATCTGTATTTCTAGAACTTAGAATATACTAGCCTAATAAATTGGCACCTATGAAGTTGTTTTTTATTATTATGACGTTCTATATAACTTCATATACTCGCCAATACGATGATGCTCGCCAATACGAAAAATTACAAAAGAGCATCAAACGTGTAGATTATATTTTAACACACTAAGAATATACAGATTACAATTTACAGTCTACAGATAAATTATTTTAAAAAAAACCCCACACAAACACAATTTTTAATTACAAATAATGGCCAAAGTTACTGGTATATTTTCAACCATTAAGGATTTTGTCCCCTTACCCTATGTGTATTTAAAAAAGATAAAAAGTGGAACAAAACAATGTGTTGGTCTCCAGTTAACCCACAGGTGAGGCATACCGAGGCAAAAAACTGCCTTGGTAAAAAAAGTGCCCAATGAAAAAATAAAGAAATAAAATAAAATAAAAAATGAAATAGAATCAAATAAGTCTATTACAATGTAACACCTTAGAAATGTCGACCTTTTTACGTACAAGTAGACTATACGAAACGTATGGTCTAGACCATACGTTTCTAGACCATACGAAATGTATGGTCTAGTTAAGGTACTCTGTTCGAAAATCGTCCGAGCGCCATAAATGACAGAGCGCTGTATTTTATACCGATTCCATACCGTTTCCATTCAAGGTGGTTGACATCGATACGTATCGCCGGCGAATCGGCGGTTTCATGGGTGGTTTGGGCAACAGTTCTAAAGTCGCCTCCGATACCTTGGGACAATAATTTTGACTGTTCCCAAAATATCCATGAAATAACTATACTGTATATATCATGTTTGTTTCGTCATGAATATAAGATAACTACCAGTAATGTTGTAAAACATATAATTATATGTCTTTGTATTGACATATAAACAGCAAAATATGAAAACTTTATCATCAATTCTCCCTAAAATTTCAGGAACAATATACCTCTCAGATGTACGCCAAATGCCACCAAATCGCATCCTTGAAAAAAATAATTTCCGGGTGTGTCTCGGTAAAAAATCCTTTCTGGATACTCCACTGTAGTAAAGAATCATTTTTAATTTTCTCATATATATATAACATGTATAATATCACAAATAATTAAATAAAATAAAGAACTTGATTGTTTTCACACTTTATTCTCAAAATTTAGGAACGAAAACATAGATTTTCTGACATTTTATTATAATTGTCATCATAGTTTTGAATAGCAATCCTCACTACTGTTTACTTCATAAACCTTTTTTGACTAATTACTTTTTTTCCGCTGGTCTTTTTCTACCGGGTTTCGCTCCTTCAAAATAATGAAGAAAGCTTGAAATCTAGGTTACAAAATTTAGACCGGAAATGACCTTCATTTTATTATCGGTCGAGTAGCACATCATGGTATTAATTCATACTAAATATTGCACCTTAGTCCCCAACCTCGTTCAAATATGAAAACCAGTCTGTGAAACTGAGAGTCGTTTCCGGCGATGTATTTTATAAACAAAAAATATTTGCTTTTAAATTAGTTCAAATGCAAAGTCGTTAATTTTGGGGTCAGATTTCGTTTTGATTCATTTTGGCATTACATTTTCGTCTAAGTTTTAGCTCGACTGATCAAAGATCAGCATGCGGCG
Organism: Cyrtodaria siliqua; assembly: GCA_037043455.1. Taxonomy (NCBI): domain Eukaryota; kingdom Metazoa; phylum Mollusca; class Bivalvia; order Adapedonta; family Hiatellidae; genus Cyrtodaria; species Cyrtodaria siliqua. Next base: position 14,491 of record JAWPHD010008432.1, read on the forward strand.
TCCTCGCCTGTCCGCTGTAAACATTTTTTTGTGGCGACTACTCCTCTGAAACGTGGATGCACGTGGTAAATCGGCGAAAAACGTCATTAGTTATTTTGGGAGGGTAAATCGGGTGTTTTATGGGCTCAACATTTTCAGGTTATCCAATAGGGTTGCTAAAAAAAAATATTATTGCGTTAGAATACATATTTTAACAGATCAATTGCTTTTAGCTCGACTGATCAAAGATAAGCAGAGCTTATTTATTCCGTGGTGCGTCATCCGTCTGTAAACTTTTTGTGGCAACTACTCCTCTGAAACTACATGACGGATTTTCATGAAACTTCACAGGAATGTTGCTCTTCATGTCTAGTTGATCCTAGCAAAAATTCAGGTCGGCTGGAAATTCAAGATGGCTGCCTTGGCTAAAATTAGATTTTAAAAACGCGATTTTGTGGCGACTACTTCTCAAAAACTGTAAGTGATATTGATTTGGAACCTTTACCAAAATGACTGGCACAACATGTAGTTGATCCTAACCAAAGTTCATTTTGATTGGATGTCAAACATGGCCTCCAGTGGCCATCTTTGTTTACATAGAGTTATATAGGTAAAACTTATGGCGACTACTCCTCTGAAACTACTTGATGAAATTTCATGGAACTTCACAGGAATGTTTCTCTTGATGTCTAGTTAATCCTGGCAAAATTTCAGGTCAGTAGGAATTTCAAGATATCCGTCACTGCTAAAAATAGATTTTAAAAATCCGACTTTGTGGCGACTTCTCAAAAACCGTAAGTGAAATTGAATTGGAACCTTTACCAAAACTACTGTTGCGACATGTACTTGATCCTAACCAAGATTCATTTTGATTCGATGTCAAACATGGCTGCCAGCGGCCATCTTTGTTTACATAGAGTTATATAGGAAAAACTTGTGGCGACTACTCTAAAACTACTTGCAGATTTTCATGAAACTTCACAGGAATGTTGCTCATGATGTCTAGTTGATCCCAGTAATATTTCAGGTCCGACAGAAATTCAAGATGGCCGCAATGGCTAGAAATAGATTTTTAAGAACAAATTTGTAGCAACTACATGATTGTACTAGTTGATCCTAGCAAAATTTCAGGTCGGCCAGAAATTCAAAATGGCTGCCACAGATAAAAATAGATTTTAAAAAACAAATTTGTAGCGACTACCTTTTGAAAACTATAAGTGATATTGATATGGGACTTTTTCTAAAATGATCAGCATGTTGGTCCTTGTTAAAAATAAATAATTTTGATTCGATGTTAAACATGGCTGCCAAATCTATCAGTAAAGCTTCAAGGTCATTGACCTCTTGTTTAACATCAGCTTGCAAAATTTACATGCCCGATTTCGGGATAATTTCGAAGACTGATATAAGCATACATTTATGTAGCGATTAAATGATTTTGTGCATTTTTACATGCAAAATGTATCACTAAGTGACCTTGCAGAAAAAATGATTCTTTATTACCCAAATGAAATATGTTTCTGAAACGAAAAATTCATACTGTTACAAAATAAAATAAACTGAGATATAAATATTTGCTGTTATTACAATGTAATCATCAAATTTATAAGATACTTTGTAAAAAATTGGCACTTCTAGGGATACAATGAAATTATGTAAATATTGGTGCAAAAAAAAAAACTTATTAAAAATTCACATTTGTAGGACAATAATTTCAGAAATTTTGCTATCGTACAACTAAAACGGTAAATCTAAATCAGAAACTATATAGATATTTTCCTTTCATTTTAAAGTTAGATGCTTCTATACCCCCTTACCCACAGTATTTGACTGCAGTGCATAAAATACACGTCTAGGAACGGCGAGATGATTTTCAATATGCGCCGTCCTGTGACGGGCATATGCGATTGACTTTTTTATGTGTGGACTTCTTCCTAGGGACTTCACGCAGTACTTTATCTGCGCTAGACATAAACAGGCCAGTTAAACTGATGTATACACTGAATTTTATAAATGTACAACTTACCAAAACTGAAGAATGACCATTAATCCAAAAAACATTGTGATAAGAAATACATTATTTAAAATCATCTGCACATTTTGCACTTCACTGTGTGTAAAGGATCACGTGACTCAGTTTGAATGTGTGTTTACCTATACTCAGCTATAGTGACATCATACAAGCAAGCGAGTTGACAGCGCGCATATAGTGTTAAATCAAGCTCTTTATGGATGGTAATATATCTAAATTTAACATGAATATGATACGAAATCGCAAATTAATAATTTATTGTAGGATGGTCACTGAAATTCCCTTTGTATTTGCACAGGTGTAAATCGTTTAATCGGAAATCACACCTGTCAGAATAAATGGTGTTATTTGAAGTAAGAGTATGGCAGACACATGAAATGGACATGCTACAAAACAAATAGAGTATGGTCTCATCTCGTTGGTTAATTTAAGCACCTTGATGTGTGTACGGTCTCTTCACCTGGAGGGGGCTGGCGTGGCCAAGTGGGTAGCAGGGTTGATTGGGTCTTCCTCCACCAGTGGAAGCTGGAAAGTCGCCATATAACCTTAGCTGTTGGTGCGACTATAAACTCCAATTCAATGATGCGCTATTTTCAAACAATGTTTATTTTAAAGGGCTCTAAAAAAACCTGAAAAAATTAAAATCAAATAAGAAATATCAAAATGTCACGAAAAATACAGGAGATATGACCTATTGAAAATTTGCAGAGAAACATAAATGGAGATTGCCAACTTTAAACGATGACCTCATCGCGCCTTTTTTACCATATGTACGGAATAGCGACAACATGTCTTTTAAAGCAAAGAAAACCACTGCAAATGAAAAATAAGCATACAATTTATACATTTTACATCTGTATATATATATTTAGTTTTTAATCAATTTGCAGTGATTTTTTTGCTTTAAAATGTGTTTTGTCTATATGCCATTTATAGTAAATAGGCACGATGGCTGCCTCCTTTTATGTTCTTTTCAAATCTTCAATCGGTCATATCTTCTTTATTTTTCATGGCCTTGGAAATTTCTTTCAGCTTTTTTCGAGTTTTTCAGAGCCCTTTTAAATAAATCGTGTTTGAAAAAATAGTGCATCAAACCCTTTAATAACTTTAACAATGTGTTGATTGTTGTTAAACAGGTGCTCTTCACGATATACTGAATGCATTCAGAGTTCCGGAGAATGTGCGACGCCTGGATGAAGCCAAGGACACTGCCGGGAATGACATGTTGAGGGCAATGCAGATTGTATTCCCAGTTGCTTCACAGATACAAATGGAGGTCATCGACAAATATGGATTCCCTGGGGATGGCGATGGTAGAATTATTTACGTTTTTTTGTTTGTCTTCTTTCTTTTTCATAAAATTGTCAGGAGCATATCAGCACCGAAACATGGAAGACACTAGTGGGTTCGAATCCCACTGGGAGCTCAACTTGTCAAGCGAGAAATTGTTGATTCTTATGGATGGCGGAAGGTATACAGTACTGGTTCTACCCAGGAAAAATGGGTGATCTGTCTGCCTCTACCACAAAAAATTGACCGTCATATATGGCCTAACATATTAAGCTAAAAATGACGTAAAACATCATTCCAAAAAACACATAAATCACTGAAAAAAACCATCTCAAATGTACTATAAATTGTGTTGTTTTCCCAATTGGAGTTAACAAATTTCCAATCCAATTTTTTTTTTTTTAATAATTAAGTGAAACTAAGCGGAAGAAGTGGGGAATATATTCTTTTAGGTGTGGGTAATGACATACTACAAGAGAATGTATACATGGCGACGTGTTTGCAATGTATTTAAGCATACAATATTGCTTTCCTTTGATAGTGAAAAATTCCCAATTTTAAGGCAAAACAACGTAAATTGGATACTGGTATCATTCCCAAAAGGGCAAATAAAAATTCCGTTATGTAGCCCCCAGAGGCAGTATAATTCTTTTTCTTAAATTCCATGTTATTGTTATTTCAATTTTGATCAGTTTTGAAAAGCACAATATTTAGTTTTGTTCATACTATTGCAGGTGTGATACGGTTTACCCAGGCTGTCAAGGTGTATGAGAGGCAGGACCCGGATGTGGGGTCCTGCCTCTCATACCACTTGACAGCCCTGAGGTCAACCGTATCACACCTGCATAGCATACAAGACCGACAAACCTCAATCTTGATCGCTCTCTACAACACCCTGATCAAACTCTGAATACCTGAATAGACATGGCATTGCAGAAAAGAATATACTGCTCTGGGGAACCTTGATTGTGTGTTGTACAGAAGGACTGTATTGTGTGTTGTACAGAAGGACTGTATTGTGTGTTGAAACAAAATTTGGAACAGTTGCTTACTAGTAATAAGTATTTCGCTGAATGTAATATCATAGTGCAATATATAGGGTCTGTTAGTCTTTAGCTGAGTTAGACAGGAGACTCGAGTATCCGAGCAATTGAATTTCAAAATTCTGAAAGCCTGGTTGAATGATTGATTGATTGATTGATTGATTGATTGATAATGGAGATGAAGATGATTCCTGAATATCATGTTGCCGATGAATATTCTGTTCAGTTTTAACTCCATACCCCCTGTTGGACAGTTGGCTATTTACTGGGCCATCTGTACTTGAGAAGATTGCCACTTGGCTTCAGGATTACTTGACTTATCAAGTCCCTGTTTTATTAAACATCTTACAAGGTCTTAAATTTGTAAAATCGTTCACTTTTTTTCAGCTAAGTGTTCAATGTTGACAATTATGTGTGCACGTAGTGCAGAAATATCACATGTATAAGAAAATGAAATGAAATCACGTTTATTTGAAAAGTGTAATTTCTAGTGAAGCATTTAAGAAATAGATTTACGATCAAAATGGTCATAAGTTGTTTCATAAAACCTGTCCCTGTACGATACCCGTCCATTGCTGGCCTTGAGCTATAATAAAACAAGCTGACAAGCTGGGTATTAAGACATTTATCTAGATTTTGTTTATTATTTAAGGGCTGGCATTGACGATAAATGTGATAACGGTGTTAGTATGCTATGCTGGAACTTAAATGGACACACGGCAATCTTAATTTTTTAAAAATTTGTGGTGTCCCTTTAGTTTTTCTACATAACTTGCATTTGTTCAATCATTAATATTAATTATAAAAATAGTAAAGAGAGTTTTGCTTATTCTTAACTGTTGATTATGCACCAATAACTTTTTATCTCGATGTACATGGAGGATGAGCCTGGCATGTTGATGCCTGTTAGGCATAACCTTTCATGTGTTGGTGCGCTTTAAAACCCAATTCAATTCAATTCAAACCTATGGTAGACTAAGATGAAAAAAAGAAAAATTATATGTAAGCAGATTTAAAGTCAAAATGAATCTGGATAAATAATCGAGACGCTAATTTCAATGCTTGATGAACACTTCAAGATTATCGTGTGTCCAGTAGGTATGCTATATTTATAGATTTGTATGTGTATGTAATTCCAATACTAGTGTTGGTTAAAATTGTTCGAACATTTTTCAGAATTGTTCAGCCATTTTAACCCTTAACCCACCAAGTACGACTAATAGCCTTTGCGTCCATTGTAAACCCAGATCAGCCTGCGAGTAACTCGTCACATAATTGGAAGGTCTTAATTCAAAGAAAAAACAGTCCATTATAATTTATATACGTAGCGGGTTAAGGGTTAATTGTAAAGCGTTTCTTATGGTTTATATAGAGCTTCATATCATACTTGTCTGACATGCTCATCATCATCTTTGTCTGGTATAAGGAATTCTGGCTTGTGTTTGCCTGTGATAAACCCTTGCATTTAGAGACCAACCAAAAATTCTGACTTCCATAGCCATTATAGGCCAAGTATTGACTTCCATAACCACTATAGGTGAAGTATTGACTTCTAAGCCATTATAGGTGAAGTTTGACTTCCATAGCCATTATAGGCCAAGTATTGACTTCCATAGCCATTATAGGCCGTTGAGTAATAAAATTTATTCAACCGCTAAGTTTGATTATAATAAAAGTGTTGAGATTTCACGACTGAGCGTCAGCAGACAAGTGTAAACACTACATAAATCTCTTTGAATTAAAGATTTGATTAAAATCAATCGTTACATCTAAATCAACTGTTCGTTATATTTTAGCATATTTTTTTTTGTTGAATTGTAGTTAAAACCAATTACCACATCCGTGCATACATGTATTGTATTTGTGCGTTGTTTTTTTTTGACGAGAAATCATATTTTGCCGATTATTTTGTCAAATTGTGTCGGGTCAATAACTCTGGCATTCATGGATGGATTTTCAAATAACTTGGCACAAGTGCTCACCACAACAAGACGATGTGTCGCGCACAAAATCCAGGTCTGTGGCCCCAAGGTCTAGGTCACACTTAAAGGTCAAAGGTCAAATCGTGTCCAGTCAATAACTTTTGCATGCCTGGACGGATTTTCAAATAACTTGGCACAAGTGCTCACTACAACCAAACGACGTGTCGTGCACAAAATCCAGGTCCATGGCTCCAAGATCAAGGTCATACTTAGAGGTCAAAGGACACTTCGGGGGCATTTATCACTTACAGTTATATTTTTTGTTTTAAATAAAAAAAAATACATTATTGGAAACTAGGATTTCAGAATAACTCGTTTTCAGCAAAAAGAAACTGAAGACCATTTCTAAATCCACCCCGTGTGGTTCACTTTTCACTTTGGAACACCGACTTGCATGATTGGATCATTATTTCTGAAAGATATGGCATACAATACTTTTCTAGCAGTCATGTTCTTTTGGCTATACTGGGTCTTTTGGCGTTTTTCTTTGCCCATACCCTATTGTCTGCTTTTCGTCTGAGCTCATAAAAATGAACCCATGTCTCATCACCAGTAAGGAAGTTATCAAACACCTTTTTGTTATATTCAGGGAACTTTTTCAAGAGTTGTTTTGACATTTTTACCCTAGCACGCTTCTGGTCGTCAGCCAGCACTATTTTCCTAACTTTAAGAATTTTCTTGAGAATTACATGAACTGATGCTAAACCCAAGTTGGTCATCCGTGCTATCTGTCTAACAGTATAATGCGTGTCTTTATCAATGATTGACCTAATTTTTTCAACATTTGATTTGACGATTGTAGACTTTGGTCTACCAGAATGTTTGGCATCTTTGACCGGCTCCCTGAGCAGAGGTGAATTTAGTTACCCACCTGCAAACTTTTGAAAATGGCATTTGAGTATTCCCATAAATACTACAAATTTCATCATGTGTGGGTTTTGCCTTCTTGAAACCAAGTTTACACCAGGCCTTTATGTAAGCCTGATTCTCGTTAACTTTGTCAGCTTGTTTTCCTGTCATTTATAACGAAGTGTATATGAATGCACCACAAAGCAATCTAAATTACAAAAAATCGGTTCATGGATTTTAATGACATTTATACACAATGAACACGAATATTCATTCTACCGTTTCGTATTGGTTTGAAACATGTAAATCTCGTGCTCGGCATGTATACAAGCTAGTTGCATTATTTTTGGAACGCCCCTCGTATTTTATTAGCATTTTATCTCGGTTTATTTATATTCAAAATTTGTATATACTACCTTCCTGTAATTTGACATCGTTTTGTAGATCTGTATCATATTCATTATTTATACGCATCAATATTTATAAATAAAACGTAAATTGTTGTATCACTTTTAATTCTCGTGTTTGTTTTCCCCGGGATGCCAAGCGGGTGTTGGAAGGCTTCATGGGGTGCACAGCAACGTACTCCACCAACTAGTCATGGACGAATAGGACCCTCATGGCATCTATGAGTTGCTTAATAAACAAATTGGATGCCGTCTGCAGGTGTGACGGTTCTTAAAAGGTCCGTTCTGCATACTTTTATCTGGATGCTTGTGACAGGTGGGTCCGGGTTTTTATTAGCTCAACCGAGCCAAAAGCATGTACCTTATGCTTATGGTCGTCTATCAAGATCGTTTCACTGAAAACAATCAGCGAAAAACGTAAAATGGGATGAATACAGGGCCGCAACTCCGGTGATATATGGTCGATTCTGATACTGAATCGATATGCAAATCTTGACATCATAGGTAAGCATCCTTTAAACTTTTGAAACAATCAGTTAAAACTGTGGGAGGAGATAGACCCATAAACCTTTTCGGACAGATGGACGGACGGACATGGTAACGCTATATGCTCCCCTAACCATTCGGTAACATAAAACACCTTGAAAGCAGCATAACCTTTTGGTCCTCTACCAAAATTGTTCAATGGGGACGCTGAGGTGTCGCATCAATAGGATAGGAGACAAATTGACCAGGATTCATCTCTCAGTTAAATGACAAGCATATTTCAGATGCAGATCAAGAGCATGCTAAAAACCATGGTGGTCAGTTTTAGAGGTATATAGCAAAATCTTAAATGCCAGAGGGTTCCAATTTGAGATAGTTACATTGGAAACTCTTTAACAATTCTTCTTCTGAACTTAACAGACCTCTCTTTATCTGCCCCGCGTCTGTTACTGTTGTAAGTTGCTGTTGTAAGTGTCTATCTAACATAGGTTATTAAAGTACTAAATGCCAATTGGTTATTGAGGTGTTGCCATCTGAGACCTCGGATGTCACGCCCTTCAACCGTTGGGACGGCATTTTAAACGGTTTTAGACGTCAGAAAACATCCAAAATGACTGTTGGTCAAATCAACTACCGGTAACTGCAGTTGTTAAAAACAAGATAAAGCTGTATATTGTCTGTATATTGTCTGTATATACGTCTGTATATTGTCTGTATATTGTCGTTTAGTGTTGAGAGATGGGCATACAATATAAGTTGTGAGAATCTCCCATAACTGTGTGTATTAACAACACAAAACCCATGTCGTATAAGAAATAAAATATTTCCAGTGGGTTTATATTGTGCGAGATCAAAACCTAGAGTTTGCGACTTGAAACACGTTGAAACCGCGGGCCTTCCGCCGTTGGTATCCATAAAAACTTTTCGGCACATAAACCCGAACAGAAATGATATTTCATATTTATATTATTATACCATGGTAATAAATAAACAAATGATTAAACTTCACACTGTAGTATGTAAAATTGTTTTATTTCATTTTTTACTTTACATAATGAATAACCAATTCTGTACATGATGTTATACATATATACAGACAATATTACTAGGTATATTACGGTAGAGAACCATTTACGTATGTATAACTCTGTAAGCGGCTGGCAATATTTATAAATATACACGAGTGCTCGCTCTATTATTGATACAAAAATAACTCGGAGACAATAACAGGGAGGAGTATAGGATCAGAACAAACAAAATAAACACGCTTCTACATGCATGTATATTACACATGTTTAATGAGTCATATATAATAATATATGCTTCTACATGCAGGTATATTACACATGTTTAATGAGTCATATATAATAATATATGCTTCTATATGCAGGTATATTACACATGTTTAATGAGTCATATATAATAATATATGCTTCTACATGCAGGTATATTACACATTTAATGAGTCATATATAATAATATATGCATCTACATGCAGGTATATTACACATGTTTAATGAGTCATATATAATAATATATGCATCTACATGCAGGTATATTACACATTTAATGAGTCATATATAATAATATATGCATCTACATGCAGGTATATTACACATGTTTAATGAGTCATATATAATAATATATGCATCTACATGCAGGTATATTACACATTTAATGAGTCATATATAATAATATATGCTTTAACGGGACACACACAATATATAATTATCTTGTATCATTTTAACGTGTTTTTTAATTTTTAAAAAGTTCACCATCCCTCGAGCTCATAAACAGGGAACGCCAAGAAATACTTCCGTTTATTTTAACGAATTCTTGAACATTTTTTTTGCTTAAACAATTCGCACGTTTTGCTTTAACATTCAGTACATTGTTTCAACGTTCAGTACACTTGCTTCAACAACACACTTTACTTCAATATTTAGCACACTTACTTAAACATTCAGTTCTTCTGCATCAACATTTAGTAATCATACTTACAGGGACACTGACCGTAAGTAAGCTGATATTGAGCATAATCAAATAACTGCCTGACTTTTATTCAGTGAAATGTATACATGAAAACATGAGCACAGACCCAAATAAGTATGTAGTAATATATTCGCGAGTTTGAAAAAAAAAAAGTTTTATTATTTGTAAATAATGTGGGACCCACTTTATGCTGATCACGTGACTTCCATTTGCGCATTAGGTTTTCTACATAGTATGTATTGCGTAATATGTATGGCCCACAGTCTTATTACCTGTGAGTGTAATTTTAGTTTGGGCTGCTGGTTCTAACTCGCAAAGCGGTAGTTAATTTTTTGGTACCGCGATTGAATTCCGTCAATCTTGCTTTTAATTAGTAAATATTCAATACTGTTAGTGTGTAATGTTTGTGAACTGAATTGGGTTTTAAGGCGCATCAACACATGAAAAGGTTACATGGCGCCTGTTTGTAAACGTAATTAGTGTGTGTTTTATAAGGTAGAAGTTACGGACATTGTCCCTTTAAACTAACCCTCCAAATAACGGCAAAACCTCCAAATAATTACAAAACCATTAAAAACTAGCCAGATGTTCAGGTTATATAATAATATATATATGACATTTAAATTAATAGTTTTTTCACGAGTTCTTAAAATATATGCATAAAATGAATGAGTTGGTAACTCTTAATCATGTCAATTCGATGCTGCAGTTTGGGGGTTTAACCCGACTGGTTAAAACCATTTATATTGCGTCAGAAGTTTGAATTCTCAATATAGGTAATTTATATGTATAGCTTGTCGTCAGTAGGTTTAGAAATGGTGTAAAATCATGGTGTATATGTTGTAAAATTTGGCTGTTGTGGGTGAGATAGCTACTTTCAACACTCAGTATACTTTGCTTTATAATAAATGTTCAGTACAGCACATTTTCAATACACATTCAGTACACTTTGTTTAAACATTCAGTAAATATTCAGTACATTTTGCTTCAATATTCAGCACATTTGCTTAAACATTCAGTACATTTTGTTTAAACTTTCAGCACATTTAACATGAGAACAAGATGTGTGAAATGATGAACAAGGTTTTAAATGATATAAACAAATCAATAACAGCCTTGATCAAATAAATGTTCAATAATATTGATATGACCATGATCACCATGTGTCGAAGCACGTTTATTTCCAACTTTGTACATGAAGTTGTAGTATGATAATGAAGTTCTGATATTGCGAAAGACTTCCTTAGCCTCGTCCATCGGAAGCGGGACGTAAATTGTGGTCCGCTAAGTCTATCCACCAAGCAAGTTCAAGAGCCATAGGAATCCATTTGTTACTTATAATAGGGCAGTATCACAGACTACTACGTGCCCTTCGTCTCTCTCTGGGGTGGCTCTAAATAACCTAATGTGTTGATGAGCCCTCTTTGAAAATTTTTACTTAATAATTTACAAAGAATGTTGATAAAATTCAACAGAAATAGCTGTGAAGTTTTACAGTACTGTCTGCTTGTTTTTTGGTTTGCTGATTTTCAAGGCCAATGAAAAATATATTCTTATTACTGAGGGATTCAGAGCTGTACTGAGGGATTCAGAGCTGGAAATGTTGTAGGTCGGCCTTGTAGCTTAATTCAGTTAAAATTGCTTCATAGTTATCATTTGTCTGTTTTGAATTGAACTGGGATTTACGGCGCACAAAAACGCGAAAGGTTAAATGGCGCCTATTAGGAATGCCAGGCTCATCCTCCATTTACATCAAGATAAAAACACAAGACAAAATGAACATGAATTAAATGTTTTTTAACGGCTCATCAACACAGTATAGGTTATTTAGAGCCGCCCCAGAGAGAGGTGAAGGATACATAAGAATCTGGGAACCGTGCCCTACTCTTATTATCGAATAGATTCCTACGGTTCTTTAATGTGCTCGGAGGATAGGCCGATACAATCGACTGCCGGTTTACGCCCCATCCGACCGACGAGTAAAGTGTAATGCCCAAGAACACACCAACGAAACTCAGTTGCACCACGGAGGATTGAACCCGAGGCCTCCGGTTACAAAACCGCCCCGCTACCGACTGCGCCACGCCAGCCCTCAAAAAATTAATATCACATTAAGGAGAAGTCCCTACCACTTTGCCACTATATGATATGCAGTGGTTGTATTCTACTCCACAGGAGACTTCCCTGTTTGAGGGTAGGACATTACAGATTTTACTAGTATACGGTAATGATTTGATTTTAATATGTTAAACGTTTCAGGTTAAAATTTCAAAACAATTATTTGCAGCATTTTCCATGCAATCTCTATGAAAATTGTATTGTGATTTAAATTTGTTTGCCAAACCTTATAGGGACAATCCGACATGACAATCTGGATTTTTTTTTAAAATGGCTTAATAAAATTTACAGATTGCCATGTGTCCCTTTAACAACAATTTTTTTAATTGAATTGGGGGTTTTAAGGCGCACCAACACATGAAAAGGTTATATGGCGCCTAACAGGCATGTTCAGGCTCATCTTCCACGTACATAGAGATAAAATATGGAAAATAGGCCTAGAACCTTCTCATCCTGAACTGCAGAGTTGCTGCAAATTCTAATTTGAAAATTCAAGTAATACATTTGAATTTCATCACTTAACAATCAATTAATTAACAATCAGTTGATTAATGAATTAATTACTGCAATCATTTAATGACCAACCCTTTCATGCAGTGAACACAATAACATGGTGTAATGGCTGTTTTCAAAGCTTTGAACTGCGAAACGGTTAAACCCTGAATTCACAAAACACTCGAAACACCATCACAAACAATGAAAAGCAAATGCACCTACCAGAACCTTATATATGATATTGCAGTCCCCCATGAAACATAGATGCACTGACATTATGACATATGAGAACTAAGAATTATATTTGATTGAAAAAAGACGCAGAAAAGGTAAACGTAAACGAAATGCATTCACCTTTAATACTCCCAGGTAACTTCACACCAATGGTATGCATTTCATAAATTTGCAAAATCCAGAAAAAGCAGCGTTCGTCAGTTTGTGCTTATCAATTTCCCCTCTTTTCAACTGAACTGCTCCCCCTTCCGTATTCCTGAACAGTCTTCCATTCTTTTATGACCTCTTTGCCCTATTCACAAAACTTTTGTTTAAATTAATTTTTGCAAATTTATAAAAGAATCATGTTTTTGCCACTTTCGGCACATTTCCCCACATCTTGAAATCCTTTCTATTTGTTTCTTTTCTTCAAGAACTGAACGTAACATGCATGCAATTCAGTGCCTTGTTGAGGTTGACCGTGATACTAACACCGGTGTAGTTACCTGGAAGGGTTTACAATCAGTGCAACACTTAAATGGTGTAATGTAAACAATATATCACAGATATGGAAGAACGGGTATAATGTTTGTAAACAATTTGTTGAAATTCTGTACCACACACCTTTTTAAGGAACGTTGACACCACTTCTCATATAGGGACAGCGTTCTTGCCCAGTTTGTTCCTGTGCATGTGCAGGACCTTTTTAATCTTGGGGCCGAAATTCGCCCTATTCACCAAGTATTTATAACACTATACTGTTGGTGTACAACGCCTTAAATCAAAAGAAAACTTGGATTTTATTTGAATATATATACATTTCTGAAAGTCAAGCAAATTGCCTGAAAAAACATGCTTATATTTTTCGAATTTCAAAGTCATGAAACACTTCCTAAGTTGGAGAAAAAAGGCCAGTGTATATGCTGTACGAAAGATGAACACAAAGAAGCAGAGAAATAAGGATTTACTGACAATGGAAGTCCTGCACTGTTTAAAAACAAAATTGCAAAATGTTCCTAAATTCGCATTCACAATTTCTCTTCTTTTCTAATGATCAGGAAACATGTAAGTATGGAATGAAACAATAATAAGGCCACATAAAAAATATATGTGTGGTTCAGGTAACCCGACCGACACTATTTTAAGGGGCCGACCCTAAAACTTTTTATGCAAAACTTCAATAAAAAAACAAACAAGAGGTCAATGACCTTGAAGCTCTACTGATTGATTTTGATTTCAGGAAGTAGTCGCTACAGACTTGTTTTTTGAAAATCTATTTTTAACCGTGGCGGCCATCTTGAATTTCCGGCCGACCTGAAATTTTGCTAAGATCAATAAGACATTAAGAGCAACATTCCTGTGAAGTTTCATGAAAATCCGTTAGGTAGTTTCAAAGGAGTAGTCGCTACAAGTTTTCATTATATAACTCTATGTAAACAAAGCAGCCATGTTTAAGGTCAAATCAAAACGATTTTCGACAAGGACCAACATCATGTCATACTGATCATTTTAGAAAAAGTCCCATATCAATATCTCTTATTGTTTTGAAGAAGTAGTCGCTACAAACTTATTTATTTAAAATCTATTTTTAGCTGTGGCGGCCATCTTGAATTTCCGGCCGACCTGAAATTTTTCTAGGATCAACTAGACATCAAGAGCAACATTCCTGTGAAGTTTCATGAACATCCGTCAAGTAGTTTCAGAGGAGTAGTCGCTACAAGTTTTTACTATATAACTCTATGTAACCAAAGATGGCCACTGGCAGCCATGTTTAATGTCGAATCAAAATAATTTTCCACAAGGATCTACATCATGTCATGCTGATCATTTTAGAAAAAGTCCCATATCAATATCACTTATAGTTTTCAAGAAGTAGTCGCTACAAACTTATTTTTTAAAAATCTATTTTTAGCTGTGGCGGCCATCTTGAATTTCCGGCCGACCTGAAATTTATATAGGATCAATAAGACATTAAGAGCAACATTCCTGTAAAGTTTCATGACAATCCGCCAAGTAGTTTCAGAGGAGTAGTCGCTACAAGTTTTTACTATATAACTCTATGTAAACAAAGATGGCCGCTGGCAGCCATGTTTAACGTTGAATCAAATCGATTTTTGACTAGGATCAACATCATGTAATGCTGATCATTTTAGAAAAAGTCCCATATCAATATCACTTATAGTTTTCAAGAAGTAGTCGCTACAAACTTATTTTTTAAAAATCTATTTTTAGCTGTGACGGCCATTTTGAATTTCCGGCCGACCTGAAATTTTTCTAGGATCAATTAGACATCAAGAGCAACATTCCTGTAAAGTTTCATGACAATCCGCCAAGTAGTTTCAGAGGAGTAGTCGCTACAAGTTTTTACTATATAACTCTATGTAAACAAAGATGGCCGCTGGCAGCCATGTTTAACGTTGAATCAAAACGATTTTTGACTAGGATCCACATCATGTCATGCTGATCATTTTAGAAAAAGTTCCATATCAATATCACTTATAGTTTTCAAGATGAAGTCGCTACAAACTTGTATTTTAAAACTCTATTTTTAGCTTTGGCGGCCATCTTGGATTTCACATCAACATGAATTTTTGCTAGGATCAACTAGACTTTATGGGCAACATTTCTGTAAAGTTTCATGAATATCCATCCAGTAGTTTCAGCTGTGAAGTCGCTACAAATAAAAGTTTACGGACAGACGGACAGACAGACGGACAGACAGACGGACGACGGACGCCGCACCACGGCATAAGCTCTGCTGATCTCTGATCAGTAGAGCTAAAAACAAGTTGATAATGCAAAAAAATCGAACTCAAGGTATAGTAATTTAAATATATTAAATTCATTATCAGAATTGAATTCATTATAAAGAAAAAAAGGAAAAAAAAAGGCCTACCTACCTACCCTATCTTTTTTTGCCAGTGTTACCTGAACCACACATATTATTTTGTTTGGCTTAATTAAAAAAATACCTATTAACCACCTACACATTTTGTTCAGCCCGTTACCAGAAACAAATTATGTGTTCATGTTTAGGCTCAATCAAATCTTAAATAAAACATTTCATAGAAACTGTCAGCCTTCAGTATTTAATACAAATCCGTCACACTCTCAATCAACAAGGCAAACACCCCTCAAAAATCTCTGATAGGAGCATCTCAAAATACACAAGTTATACATGGCAAGTTCATTTTTAAACTTGCGTCATTTGACGTCTATATTAAAACTATAATCCTGAGGTGCTGAACGTAATCCATCAAAATAAACGTGTCAGTTCACCATTGTAATGTTTTCTCTGTTACAGTATTCAGGGAAGATTAAATCAAGGAAGGTAACTCTGACGAGACACATTCAGGGGAGGTAATGCATTAAATCCAGCTCCACAACAAACGCATCTACCACGTCATGAAATGTGTGTTCACGATAATTTAATAAGAGCTAGCACTATTGTAAATATATACTGTCGAAGAAACGCACTTTATCTGCACCTGTCCACGTCCATTCAGCAGCCATATCGTATATGGTCTCGTTTATTAAAGTGTATTGTACAATGATGGAAAATAAAACTTTTCATATCACGAAATTCACTTTCGTCGCCAATTTATTCCTATGCCACATTCAAAACAAAGACACCTTCATTTATATTCAACTGTAAAACAGTTAACAAACTTAAATCTTGGCTCTCGTCTCTATCAACTTGTCGAGTTCACAGCGCTATGCCTAACCCAGTCATGTCTTTTGAGTTAAAACAGAAACTTTCCAGGAATATAGTTGTTACTTTATATCTATCCTCTCCAGCAGTACGCAGTAAGTCAAGCAGCTTTCTATAACACTCCAGGACAGAGGGAAAACTTAAAAGCAATTATCCCTTGCCATTTTCTCATCTCTACAAAAACAGCCACTTAATGAAGAAACCCCATGGATCTGTTCTGCACAGAATTAGCAGTGCACTAGACTTTCTGTTTGCTTTAAGTCTTCATTTATGCCAATTTTGACATAAATTCTAGATTTTCCATGGTTTGTTCTTCTTCCGTGTTAGCGACATTACGCAGACTTCCTGATGGTTCTGTTGTCATCTTCACTCGTGTGATGGAGAATGTTCCCATGAAGGTTTGACAACAAACGCTTTATTATGGGCAGGTTTGTAACATTTATCACAGAACTACGGAAGCCCCATAGTGTCACCGCCACTTCCTTACGGTATAATATACTAAGGAAGGTTGTAGGTGCCACTACTAGCACCAGTCTGCTATATAGTTAAACTCGGTGAACAGATCCTGATCCTCGATGTTCAGGCTGCGGCGTTCTTTGGCGGGTGTGAGAATAGCCTTTTCTTGAGTGAATTCATCGTCAAAGTTACTCACATCTTCAGCATGTTTCTGAAAGAGGAACGAGTGCAGAATTCTTGTTTTAATTATACATTTTATATTTGAGGATACAATGGAGGAATAAACATATAGAAGCAAAGTTTTTTTGTCATCGAAAGTTATGCTTGAGTGATAGAGAAACTAAAAGGAAGAGAAATTACGACTGTCAGGGCTTTTTCAGCCTGTCTCAAGGGGCCGATATTCGGCCCCGTTCCCAATGCCAAATAGCGACCATTTTTCCCAATTTCAAGAAAAAAATGCCCAATCTCGGAAAAAATTCCCATTTCAACAGAAATACCTTTTGCTTATAAAATAGAAACAAATGAATAAACGAAAAACCATATAATCAAGAGACTTTTCAAATTACGCGAATCGTTTGTTTACTTTTGATCGGTGATCTGTGAAAACTACATTTCAGTGAATTTATGTATGTAACCTGTGTAAAAACACGGACAACGGTCTTTATACCGTACCGCAAGTTGAAGATGCATCGCGGCGCCATTCCCGATTACTTATATTATGGTCAATATATGGTTTGAAAATTAACAGAAATTAATTTTTATTTCATAAACCAAAGTATTTTCGCCATAATAGTTTGACTGCGTATAAAATGGGAAGGAATTATGAAGCAAAAACGGTACGTACGGTACCGGATTTGCAGTACCGGCTTTTATACTGGGCACCGCGAAAACTCGTCAAGTGATGTTATTGACGAAAAATGTCGCATAATAGTAAATATTACGCAAAGAGACCTAGAAAAAAAGATGCCAAGGGTACCCCATCACTTAAATCTCTGTGGAACAAAACATCTAACGTTTCAAATGCCCCTGAAAGTTCTTGCCCGGCGGAATCTGACCAAGTGTCTGAGGCCCAGATAGGTGATGATGGCCATACCTCTACTGATACATCTCCGACAGACACAGTGAAATGTAATGAACCTACAAACGTTGATACAGTAGATCAGATTTGTAATGATAGCCCTTCTCTGAGAAGCTCCCTTGGCCAGGCCAAACTCTCAAATTTGATGAGAATTTGTATTGAAGGGCCTGTAGAGCTGTCTGAACAAACTCTTGAAGAGCTTTGTAATACTTTCAGAGACAGCAAAGCAAGACAAATTAAGCTGTAAAGCAGAATAATAAATGTTGAAATTTCCCAATTGGTTTGATTTGTCGATAAATTTTTTTCCCAAATTTGACTATTTACCGCGTAAAAAATTCCCAATTTGGGCAGGGGCCTTTTTCCCAAAACCCCCTGAAAAAGCCCTGACTGTTATTGTCTTACTAGTCATAAAAGGTACACCAGAGGGTTGTGGGTGAGACAGAGTGGAGGATAGTGGGGATAAACATAGAGGGTGAGTCAGAGACAGTGGAGGAGGGGAAGGAATGACAGGGGGGAGGGAGACTGAGATGAGATGGAGGGAGAGACAGAGAAGAGGAGGGAGAGGGAAAGACAGAGAGAGAGGAGTGAGAGACAGTGGAGGAAGTGAGGGATAGACAGAGATGGATGAGGGCAAGTTAGATACAGAGAGAGGATGGGGAGGGATACACATTAAACACTGATATATAGAGAGAAGGGTAGGGAGTTGGATACACAGAAAGGACAAGATGGAGAGGAGGTGGAGAGAGAGAGTGGGAAGTGGAAGTGACATAGGATATGGAGGGGAGAGAGAGGAGGGGATCCTGAGTGGGGGATGGACGGAGTGGGGGGAGGAGACAGAGAGGATGAGGGTGAGACAAAGATGAGGAAGAGATATAGAGGAGGGGAAGGAGGGAGATGGAGCCTTTACAAATATATGGTAAATTACTCACCATAATAGGTACAAATGAAGATTTTGTTCTTACACCAAACTTGACATAGGGAAGGAAGGAAGAAAAAGAAATAATACAGTCATGATGTACTAGAGAATGCTTTTACTATCAAGTTTATTAGGCGAGGCGTAGAAAACCAAGAACGGTGAAGCTCAGCCGAGCGATTCTGCATTTTCATGCCGAGCCCAATAAACGCGACAGTAAAAGGAATGTAAGTTAGAAAAACAAAATCTGCCAGAAAAAAATACTTTAAAAAGGTTCCTATTTCTTAAACATATCTCAATATATATAAATATAACATGTTTACATAAGACATATTGAAAAACCCTGCAAATTTGACCTATATTACAACTAAAACTATCACTGAAGGTGATGAATACCCCCGCTTAGAAAGACAAAGGTCCATAATTCTGTAAAAAATTGCAGAATCAAGAAACTTTGATGCAGAGACACATCATCACGTTTGAACTGTATGTCAAGGGTAATAACAATCCATTAACAATCCATGAACTGTATGTCAAGGGTAATAACAATCCATGAACTGTATATGAACTGTATGTCAAGGGTAATAACAATCCATAAACTGTATGCAAAGGGTAATAACAATCCATGAACTGAATGTCAAGGGTAATAACAATCCATAAACTGTATGTCAAGGGTAATAACAATTGAATTGAATTCGGGTTTTAAGGCGCATCAACACATTACAGGTTATATGGCGCCTAACAGGCATGAACATGCCAGGCTCATCTTCCATGTACATCGAGATAAAATATGGAAAATGGGCCTAGAACCTTCTCACCCTGAACTGCAGAGTTGCTGCAAATTCTATCGTAAAAACTCCATTTACGCTGGAGCCAGGTAATAACAATCCATGAACTGTATGTCAAGGGTAATAACAATCCATAAACTGTATGTCAAGGGTAATAACAATCCATGAACTGTTTGTCAAGGATAATAACAATCCATAAACTGTATGTCAAGGGTAATAACAATCCATGAACTGTATGTCAAGGGTAATAACAATCCATGAACTGTATGTCAAGGGTAATAACAATCCATGAACTGTATGTCAAGGGTAATAACAATCCATGAACTGTGTATGAACTGTATGTCAAGGGTAATAACAATCCATGAACTGTATGTCAAGGAGGGTAATAACAATCCATGAACTGTATGTCAAGGGTAATAACAATCCATGAACTGTATGTCAAGGGTAATAACAATCCATAAACTGTATGTCAAGGGTAATAACAATACATGAACTGTTTGTCAAGGGTAATAACAATCCATGAACTGTATGGCAAGGGTAATAACAATCCATGAACTGTATGTCAAGGGTAATAACAACCATGAACTGTATGTCAAAGGTAATAACAATCCATGAACTGTATGTTCAAGGGTAATAACAATCCATAAACTGTATGCCAAGGGTAATAACAATCCATGAACTGTATGTTCAAGGGTAATAACAATCCATAAACTGTATGCCAAGGGTAATAACAATCCATAAACTGTATGTCAAGGGTAATAACAATCCATAAACTGTATGTCAAGGGTAACAAGAGGCCCAAGAGGGCCTGTGGACGCTCTACTGGCTAAACATAAAGTTTATGTATAATATCATTCAACCGGAACATGGCGATGACATACGAAACTAGGCTTGGTACTTACTGATCATCCCTGCCAAGTTTTGTTGAAATCCAGCCTGACGTTCAGGAGAACTAGTCTGTATGAAGTTTGTGTATTAAAACCTTTAAAGAGTCATAACCAAAATTCATTCAACCAGGACACGGCAATGACAGGTGCAACTAGGCTTGGTACTGATCATCCCACCAAGATTCGCTGAAATCCGGCAAGGAGTTCAGAAGAGACTAATCTGGACAAAGTTTGTCTGTTAAAACTTTAAAGGGCCATAACTCTGCCAAAAATAATTCAACCGGAATATGGCGACGATATGCACAACTAGGCTTGATACTGATCATCCTTGTCTAGTTCAGCTGAAATCCAGCCAGGGGTTCAGGGGAATTCGCCCGAAAAAGTTTTGCATCAAAAACCTTTAAAGGGCCATAACTCTGCCAAAAATCGGTAAACTGGAACGCGACGATGATATGCACAACTAGGCTGGGTGCTGATCATGCCGTAAAGTTTCGTTGAAATCTGGCAAGGGGTTCAGAAGAAATAGTCCAGACAAAGTTTGTGTATTAAAACCTTTAAAGGGCCATAACTCTGCCAAAAATCATTCAACCAGAACACAGTGATGATTTCCACAACTAGACCTGGAACTGATCATCCCTAAAAAGTTTCGTTTAAATCTGGACAGGGGTTCAGGAGAACTAGTCTGGACAAAGTATGTGTATTAAAACCTTTAAAGGGACATAACTCCACCAAAATCATTCAACCGGAACACGGTGATGATATGTACAACTAGGCTTGGTACTGATCATCCCTGAAAAGTTTCACTGAAATCCGTCCAAATGAAGGCCCTTTCGTCTTACCGAGGCCAAAATATAGCATTTTTCAGAAAATCAAGGGCCACAACTCCTGTGTAAATGGTCCAATCTAGCTGTTTTTCAAATTTGTCGGAGCTTTCATTGCTATTAACAATATGATAAAGTTTGGTAAAGATTGGATGAAAAATGAAGGCCCTATCGTCTTAACGAGGCAAAATATAGCATTTTTACCTAAATCAAGGGCCATAACTCCGCTGTTACTGGTCCGATCTGGCTGGTTTCGATTTTTCCGAGCTTTCATTGATATTAACAATCTGGTATAGTTTGGTAACGATCGGATGAAAAATGAAGGCCCTATCATGTTAACGAGGCAAAATATAGCGCTTTTAACTAAATCAAGGGCCATAACTCTGCTGTAACTGGTCCAATCTGGTTGGTTTTCAAACTTGTCCGTGCTTTCATTGATATTACCAATCTGGTAAAGTTTGATAAAGATCAGACGAAAAATGAATGCCCTATCGTCTTAACGAGACAAAATATACCAATATAGCATTTTTAACTAAATCAAGGGCCATAACTCCGCTGTTACTGGTCCGATCTGGCTGGTTTTCAAACTTGTCCAAGCTTTCATTGATATTAACAACCTGTTAAAGTTTGGTAAAGATCGGATGAAAAATGAAGGCCCTATCGTCTTAACGAGACAAAATATAGCAATATAGCATTTTTAACTAAATCAAGGGCCAAAAATCCGCTGTTACTGGTCCGATCTGGCTGGTTTTCGAACTTATCCGAGCTTTCATTGATATTAACAACCTGTTAAAGTTTGGTAAAGATCGGATGAGAAATGAAGGCCCTATCGTCTTAACGAGACAAAAGTTAACAGACGACGGACGGACGGACGGACGACGGACGACGGACAACTCGCCATCCCATAAGCTCTGCTGGCCCTTGGCCAGTAGAGCTAATAACAATCCATGAACTGTATATCAAGGGTAATAACAATCCATGAACTGTATGTCAAGGGTAATCAGGGTTTCCCCCAGACCTATATCGGATGTCGCATGCGACATGCTTTAATGCCCGGCGGCGAATTTCCGACATCCTTTGATCTCCGCGACATCCCTTAAATCCCAAAGCAATATTATGTCACTTGAAACAATTGCAGTCCTGCGCGTGCTTGAATCTGATTGACAGGTTTACTGTCGCTCCCACTAAATGAGCTATCAGCCAATCATATTCGCGATAGCAGACCGCTGATTACCACCTGTGACCTGACCCGTGACCTGTGTATACACTTGTTAGTGTTGAGTGGCATATGTTTAATAATTAGGACACGGTGCTTTATTGATGGGGGACATTGTTACATGATTGTGTTGAGTTGAGTAGAACAATTGCCGAAAATGAATGTTTATGCAAGAATTTATATGTAAGGTCTGTTCAAGGGGGTAGCGGACGGCAATTTATAGAAAATACTTGTCCCAAAAATCGCACCTATTTTAATAATTCCGGAATATCGCATCTACAGGTGGGTGGGTAAATCTCACACAAAAACAATTGAGTTGTGGGGAATGGGGGTATCTGAAATAAATCAATCAAATGGGGTCTCAAACATTTTTAAACAAGATGCTTTTCAAGTTAACAAAACACTATTTTTTCTCGAATACTCGTTGATAAGCAAGCAGACTTGCTGCTAAAAATAGAATGAATTCAAGAACGACAACTCCTACGAAATTTCGTACTTCGTCCTCAGTTAGATTCGTACTATTGTACTCATTTTGATTCATACTATTGGTTATTTTTCAGAGGGAAAGTTATTAGACATCCGTGCAACCGTCTTTGCACGGCCGTTTTTGAAAAATCGCGCCCAATATTTGATGGAGTGGGTGGGGTAAAAAAAAAAAGTTTTTTTTTTTTTTTTTCAACTCTTACTTTCTCAATATTGTTATGTTTTCTAAAGTATGAAAATATAACAGCAACCTTTAAAGTGACACTGTCTGTAAGTATTAAAGCAGATTATTGAGCATAACCAAATATCAGCGAAATGAACAGTGAAAACATGAGGATAGACTCAAATATGACCAGCTGTTTGTGGCAAGCACAAAGTGTTTGAAAAAATAAATAGTGAATTTGACTATTTATTTAGAAGTTTTGTTGTGAATCAGTTGTGTTTTTGTTGTATTAAAGTAACACTAAATGTCAATTAAAATGGCTCTCCGTTGATATACACCACCCCTAATAAAAAAATAAAATCGAACCTTTTGGGAGCGGGGTACACCAAACCCTCCCCCACGCGCTCCATGTACTTTCACAAAATAACATGCCTTCCCAAATTCCTGGGGGAAACCCTGGTAATAATCCATGAACTGTATGTCAAGGGTAATAACAATCCATGAACTGTATGTCAAGGATAATAACAATCCATGAACTGTATGTCAAGGGTAATAACAATCCATGAACTGTATGTCAAGGGTAATAACAATCCATAAACTGTATGTCAAGGGTAATAACAATCCATGAACTGTATGTAAAGGGTAATAACAATCCATGAACTGTATGTCAAGGGTAATAACATAATTTACCGGACACGATTGTTTGGACGAACGGACGGACGGTGCGACTACTATATGCCCACCCTTCGGGAGCATAAAAACAAAGGGCCATAATTCAGTAATAAAGTTGGCAATCAACTATGTGTGATGAAGAAGGACATAAGTTTATCAGTTGTTATATGCATATGATATTTGAGAATAATTCATCTGAAGCTGTTAAAGAAATGCAAGTAATAACTAGAAGGGTGTTCCATGGAACAATTATGCCACCTGCCATGTGCTTAGTTAGGTTGTAGGTTAAAGTTTATGAAAGGGAGCATAACTCTGCCAAAATGAGTCCGATTTATTGAGGTGAGATGAAGAGGTGTGTGAAGTTTTACGAACATAGGTCAAATACTTTTCAAGTTACGGTCAAGGTCAGGTTGCAGGTTAAAGTATGACGGACGGATGATGGACAGTGATCCCAAAGTGTCTGCAATGCTACGCAGGCGACACAAAAATGTGTAACGGGACATGTTACGCGACACGACAATGTTACAAGATCGTTACAGGACACGACATTAGGGACAGCGCGATTCCTATAAAGCCCCCATTCCACTTTGTGAAAGCGGGGATATAAAAAACAGCAAAACACAAATGACAATAAAATTTTGCAGGAAAACAAAGTCTTATTGTAATTAAAGTTAAATTGTTAATAGCGAGTTGGAGTAATATATGGTATACTAGGAAAGGGAGGGAGGGGGAGAGAGGGGGAGAGTCAGGAAGAGATAGGGAGGATGGGGGGAGACTCAGAGAGAAGAAAGAGAAATAACAAATATGTTTTACTACTCACCACTATAGGCACAAATGGAGGTTTTGTTCTTCGCATGAGAAGTTCATTCCAGTCGAGATTCTGCAAAGGAAACATTTATGATTTACAAATTCGTATCGTTTACACTTTTGTATTTTATTGAAGTCTGCAAACAAATTCGTTAGAGGGGTAGGCAGAGGGGTAGAACCCCAACAAATTCATGTTCATTTTATCGCTTTTTGTTCATGTTCATTTAAACGTCTTCATCTTGACCCCTGCATTGTTTCAGGTGCCATCTTGCTCAAATAACTAAAGCAGTGGCAGAAAAACAATAAGCGTGGCTCCAGCTTAAATGGAATGTCTACAACAGATTTGCAGCAACTCTGCAGTTCTGCAGGTGAGAAGGTTCTAGGCCCATTCTCCATATTTTATCTCGATGTAAATGGAGGATGAGCCTGGCATGTTCATTCCTGCTAGGTGCCATATAAACTTTCATGTGTTGGTGCACCTTAAAACCCAATACAAATTCATACAAATAAGTTATGAGGTTTTATCAAATAACTCCATACATTTAAGCTTTTTAAAGCATTTCATGATAAAATAAAATAGGAAAAGTTTATGAAGAGCTTTTAAATGTGTTTTCATCTCACAATTTGTACGGTGAGATGTCCAAATCTCACATTTGTTCAGTGAGATATCCAAATCTCACATTTGTTCAGTGAGATGTCCAAATCTCACATTTGCTCAGTGAGATGTCCAAATCTCACATTTGCTCAGTGAGATGTCCAAATCTCACAGATTTTCTACTTCTGATGAGATGAAATTCTGCGAGTTTTGGTATCACAGAGTGAGATATCACATGTATGCCATAGTAAGAGGAACCTATGAACACTGAACACCCTGCTCTTACTATGAACACAGATTCCTTTGATCTTTTAACATGTCTTGGGGACAGACTGCAATACACGAGACTGCAGGTTAAGTATCCATATTTCCATATTTCACGGACGAAGTGTTGAACTTAAAGATAACTCACCCTGAAGAAAGCCTGTTTCTTCACATCTTCAGCATCTCTCTCACTGGATCCTAGCCGGCGGTCTGGATTCCGACGTAACAACTGCAAAGCAGGAACAGATAGTTATTAGATATGTATTTTAAAAGTGCAACCTGTTAAAAACAGCACATAATATTGTTTCTCAGTTACTCGTCCTACGTAATATTTGAATGGTCAAATTAATAAATTGTTAAAGAATTTATCTGAATTTCTACTCATCCTGCATCATTGAGCACTCGTCATGGCGAGTGAACGAGTGGAATTTTCTTACCCTGCAGCACACATATAACATTCTATACATTGTCAATTCAACAGCCAGCACTTTCACATTTTACAGTTAATTTAACAAAATGTTTGTACTAAAGTAATATTTCAACTTTGTCAGATACATTTATAAATACTTTACATTCGATACTGGATGTGAATCTAAAAATAAAGGTAACTTGAAAAAGGAATGTGTGCTTCAACTTAAAGGGTCACATGGCAATCTGAAGTCTGATCGAAATTTAAATTCAACATCGATTTATTAATCCAGTATCATTTTAACTTTAATACCGCTTGCATATAATTAAATAACATTTATAGTTTGCACATTTTCTTTGTTTTTGTTCCGTATGTTTAAATATATTAATGGTGCAAAGTAATCAACAGTTAGTAATATGCAAACATAATTTGCTCTGAAGTTCTAAAAATTAATATTAATGATTATACAAATGCAAGTTATGTGGAGTAACTAACGGGACACCGTGAGTTTAAACAAATCAAGATTGCCATGTGTCCCTTTAACTAAGGGAAATATAAAATTTATGGAATGGTTTTGAGCTTAAAACAATTTAATTAAGTCCTCCAATGGCAAAGTTTACATCAGATGTACGCCATTTTTAAAGACGACGAGGTGTATATATAATTTACATATTTTGAGAAACACTATGCACACAATGGCGCATCGCTGGTATTTTAAGAATCCGGGGATATTTCACTTCGTCGTTCACTTTACTGTCAGCAATACACATGTACATACCCGTCTCATTATAGCTATGGCCTCTGTGGAGAGGAAGCGGGGATATTTCACTTCCTCGTTCACTATGCTGTCGAATACCTCTTCTTCATCATCTCCCGGGAATGGCGACTGTAATGGTATAACATATTTTGAAAACATGAATTGTTTAACTGCTCATTGACACATTATTCAGAGCTGCCCCAGAAAGCGGGGATGATACACTGGAATCCCAGAAACATACCCTACTCTTACTGTCATAGTGGTTTTGTTCACCCTTTTGGGAATGGCATGCGTTCTCATTCAATTGGGAAAATTTGCAGTTTTGCATTAATTTGGGAATTTTTTACTATCAAACAAGAGCAATACTGTATGCTTAAATACATTGCAAACACATTACCATGTATACATGCTCTTGTAGTATTTCATTACCCTCACCTAAAGGAATACAGTTTCACGCTTTTTCTCTTTTAATAAAGTTTCTCAATTTTTTTTTTTTGACTCTTGTCCAATTGGGAAAAAACATGCTTTTTGCCACTGGGAATGATAGCGATTTTCAGTACTACTTATAAAGGAAAGAAAACACTGGATCAAACAGATTCCTATGGTGCAAAGAGGATACTAAGATACGTGGGGCTGCCAGGTTTACGTCCCCGTATACAGCAATGAACTGTTTTACGGGTGTACAAGCCTAAAAGGCAATAATTTCTATTTCTCTTTGATGGGTTCTGAATTGAATTGAATGTTGTTTAACGGCTCATCAACACAGTATAGGTTATTTAGAGCCGCCCCAGAGAGAGGGGAAGGATACATAGGAATCCAGGAACCTGCCCTACTCTTATTATCGAATAGATTCCTATGGTTCTTTAACGTGCTCGGAGGATAGACCGATACACAGTTTTTATGGTATATGCAAAAAGGTTTTATAAACATTTGCGAACGCAGAATTTTCTGGATTAACTGTAAAGCAAAAAGAACAAACCCACCTCTCCTACCAACATCTCAAATATGAGTACACCAAGGCCCCACCAGTCTACCGCCCGCGTGTACGACGGTTCCGTGAGGACTTCAGGTGCAAGGAACTCTGGCGTTCCACAGAACGTGCTTGTTCTGTCGCCGAACCCCATACCTTCCTTGCATAGACCAAAATCTGCTATCTTCAAATAACCTTCTGTGTCTAGTAACAAGTTGTCTAGTTTTAAATCTCTGGAAAGAAGAAGTAAACATACTGGTGAAATAATGGATTATCACTGAAATAAAACACTGATATTTTACCGTTTACATTTTCACTGCAATGACATATTTATACTAAAATTATAAACAATATTACAAAGAAAATGTTTAGGCTTGACAATTTCATATCAAAGTGAGAACATTGAAATAGTTTCACTTGTGCTGCGCACTTGTGAATATACAGAGGATATTTGTTGGTTTGGAGTGAATATTGGGATTTATTTTCATCGAGAATTGAGAAAACATATTTTTATGATGAAAATAACTCCTATATTCACGACAAACCAACAAATATTCTATTTATTATAAACTTGTTATCATGCAACACTACAGAACTGTTTCAAACAGAAAATACATTTCGTCCCGGCAGTTCCCCTTTAACATATTCGCAGATAAATATAGTAACGCCAGCGCGTGAGGCGATTTACATATATTTAGTGCGCATAGAATATAGTTCTAAACTTTGACACAAATTATGACTGTTATAAGCAAATGTAGAAAAATGTAGTTCCATTTTTTCCGGCAGTGAGAATATAAGGTCTTACATATTCTCACTGTGAAAATATAAACAATGAGAATATAAGGTTTATTCTAATCATACAATCCACTATTTCACTGGGAAGTATATAATAAATATATTTATTATATACCTATCAATAATATATACATTCATTTTCTTACAATGGAATACAACAACCCGTATCACACTACAGGTTATCACTATGCTACTAAAAATAGAATTAGTATCACTATCTTACTAAAAATAGAACAGCGTTTTTTTCAATGATTCAAGCAAGTTTTACGCCACTATGCGAAGAACGTCAAGACGACGTTACGTCATACAAACAAAAGAAGTAGGTTGGACCAATGAACACCAACATCTTAAAACTACATACATTTTCCCGCTGCACATTATCGAGAAATAAAATGCTTTATTGAATGTGTATGCAATAGCAATGCAAATATTTCTATGTTAATGATGTGTAAGAGGTATGTAATAAAAGGATCATTACTAGAGTAACGTGTTCTGGAAGTTGTCGTAGGTAAATACCAGATCAGGATCACACTTGCGATTGAGGCTCTGCCTCTTATGTGATCCTTGATCTGGCATTTACCTACTCGAGGTGATACAAACTTCCAGAACACGTTACTCTAGTAATAATCCTATTATATTTTAACCCAGATAAAAACAACTTTGATATGAACTTCAAACCAGCAAATAATTATCCTCTGCATATGACAGATTATTTGTCTTGTTCTGAAAGTCACTTTCAACAAGTATCAATGGGAACAAGTGGATTTCAACTTAGTCTGTTCATTTTTATATCTCTGGGAAGTTGAATAATGTTTTCACTGACTTTACAAGAATGTCACTTTTATAACCAGGAAGTAGAAATTCTATATCTGTTGGCATAACACTTCACTGTCTACTGTCATTGGCTAGCTAGGTCATTCTCGCAGTTTACCATAAATAAATGTATTGCGAGTTTAAGTGCAGTCCACTTATATAATGTTATTAAAACATACTGTATATCATTTTCACACACACGAATATACATTATAAGGAAAATTATAGCAACTTACGAACAAGAACAAAAAGCATTCAGTATAAATGTCCCAATCTTGCGGATCATTGGGTTTATACAGGACTCAGTCACAGGGCAGAGTTCTGGTTATGACTCAAACCTGAAGCCTTTCCATAAGAAGCCAAGTCAACTAGAAAAACTGCCAGCGAGGCTTAATGCGGAATTAGAGACAAACAGGCTATCCACTGGTCCACTACTGAGAACGAGGGATAAGTAATGTTATATAAGCTTGACACGCCCAACCCTACTATAGTGTCCAATCATACATACACATCTTTGACTCACCTATATACAATATTATGCTCGTGTAAGTATTGCAGGCCCAGGACGACACAACCAGCGTAGAACACGGTCCTGGGTTCAGAGAAGACGTCGTTGTGTATATGCATCATGAGATCTCCGCCACATGCGTACTCCATCACAAATATCACATGTTCCTGAAGGCAGTTAATAGTCAACAATCAGGGAATATCAATTATCAAGATGTAGTCTCTCGTAATTCTTTACATGGAATGGCTAGATTTAAATCACGGAGCCCCTAATGGGAAACTACGTAAGAATCTTTCATGGGTATCTGGTGAAGATCGGGAATTCCAACTTGAATTATTATTGTTTTTATTGGAATCAAGGCGTCGCAGAATTTTGATTATAACAATTGAATTGAATTGGATTTTAAGGTGCACCAAAACAAGAAAGGTTATATGACACCTAATAGGAATGAACATGCCAGGCTCATCCTCCATTTACATCGAGATAAAATTTGGAGAATGTGCCTAGAACCTCGTCACCTGCAGAACTGCAGAGTTGCTGCAAATACTATTGTAAACACTCCATTTATGCTGGAGCCACATTTATTGTTTTTCTGCCACTGCTCCAGTGATATGAGCGAAATGGCACCTGAAACAATGCAGGGGTCATAATGAAGACCTTTAATAAGCATGAACAAAAAATGATAAATGAACATGAATTTGGTGGGGGGGTTCAACCCCTCTGCCTACCCCTGTAACGGGATCTGCAGTGGATCGATTAAAATAGTTATATTCAGTGTTGGAATTTCTCTATCTGAACCGGATACCCATGATCGATTCTGATTCGATGCTTTTTCTTGCATATATCACTTATGTTGCTAATTAATAAAGTTTTGCCAGCTTATTTACAAAATGACGTCATGTAACTGTCGTTGTTGATATCAGCGCACGACTTTTATTTCCCCCATGTGTATTAAAGATCAGGTTTTTCATCACCCATATAAAACGTGGATAGCTTTATGCAAAAATGCAATATCTTTTATTTGTTTATCCTGACCTTTCAAATCACGACCATACCATGAAATAGTCCAAGATTTTTTCAATAAGTATTTATTAAAGTTAGCAAAGTTAGTATTTCAATGATACATTTGTTAGGTAATGGCTTTTCCCAGATAAAATGGTGCAAGGTCACTGTCACTATTAACTGAAAACTGTTTCCTCTCAAAGTCTTGAGCTCAGATCAAGACCACACCATGATGACTTTACGCGCAATCAGTCAGTTGTATTAACTCTTTCACAGCCAAATTTCTATATATTATATATAAAGTTGCCAACAGTGTATACCCTAATCAGCATGCAGATCTGGGTTTACACTGGTCGTAAAAAGACTGTGGCAGCAAAAAGGGTTTTAACTGTTTCGATATCAGCAGATGAAATTCCACTCATAATTTACAAACAGTCTTACCTGAGTTTGAAAACATGCAAACAAGTTTACGAGATACGGGTGCCTCATGGCGTTGATAACTTCGAATATTCTCTTCTCCGACATCAAGCTCTCCACCTCGTCCCTCGCGATAATCTCACCCTTCTTTAATGCTTTTAAGGCAAAGAATTCCCCAGTGTTCTTGTACTCGGACAGTATAACCTGAAACACGTGAAACAGGAGTCGTGGAATGGTGGTGAAGGTTTTACAGCCCCTTTTATACATACATTTGTATTGGGACAGGAATAAAGAAAGCAAGAATGGCATTTTACTCTTTATCAGTTTAGGGTTGGAAAGGAGAATGGTGATGAGTAAAAAATTAATTACATTTATGGAGATGTAGACTTCTGGAAATGAATTGTTTTCTCGATCAGCATTTTATCTGAAACCATGGAATTTACTTTCGAGGTTCCATTAGGGAATTCTATCTTCTGTAGGGAATGGCAGTTGGCTATTTCTATTGTGCCTCGAAAACATATGTATGCATCTCCTTTCACAACAATCAGTCATATTAAGACAGTGTCTACCTGCAGCAGTGAGCTCTATGCTGAACTTTATAGTGCTGCACACTGCAATAACCCACAAGGCCATCAATAAAAATATGTTTGTTTGCCGTGCTCCGACCAACCCGATTCGGCTCAACTCAAATTTTTTTAATGACCTCGGGCTGATTTTTTTTTATTTTTTTTATTTTTTTTTTATTCAAATGATAATTTTATTAGCCAAAGTTGTTAAGCATCTAATCTGGATTGCAAAGGTTATCAAAAAGTTGCCTTAGTACAAAAATGGCATAATATATGCGAACAATATATATAAAAAAAATATCTAAAAATAAAACTTTTTCCTACTTAAGGTAGGAAAAAGTTTTATTTTTAGATATTTTTTATACATGAATAAAATAATTACGTGCAAGTCCTTGTGTTTAGTTTTAATAACCTATGCCCTAACATTGTAATAGGGCCTATATAGTGTTGTAGATTGGATAAGCTTTTGATGTAAAAACAAATCCCTACCTACCTACCCACCCTCAAAATTCTGGGTAGGAGCACAGCAAACAAACAATTTTTTATTGATGGCCCAATGCCAATGAGGTCGACTCAGAAATGTTTACATACCTAATGTTCGATTTTTGGATATTCCTTTTTCATCCACTTCGCTAGGCATAGGTTCTATTTCTTACCTAACATATCATCAAAAGACAAGCTACAAATACACAGGTATTCTGTGCCCAGTAACATTTAAAAGTTGGAATGATTGCCATAAATATTCTGAATGGTGTTGTTTGATGATATTTAAGAGAGTTTCTTGCTATTACCTTTCCAAAATGGCCGCGTCCTAGCACGCTGATGGGACGGAAGTCTGACATGTTTACTGACTGGTTTGAGAAACTGGAAAATAAAGTGAAACATGTTAACTGACTGTCATTTAAAGTGTTCATATCAAAACAAATATTTGATGACAGAAAAATAAACAATAGCACCGCAAATGGTACAGAAAACGACTGTCAAAAATTGAATTGTTATGTAAAGAAGTTTTATGAGAATGGGCGTTATACTTCCGGAGATGTCACTCTGAATGTGTATTTAGATATGACGTCACGACGACCTACCAATCCCAAAAGCAATCCATTTCTTCCTCTCACCATGTGCAATGTACCAATGAAGTTTCATGAGGGTGGATGTTATGCCTTCGAGGTTATCATGCTGAATGTCCATACAAGGTCATGGTGAACTTGACCTTTGACATACTAACCCCAAAATCAATAGGTATTCTCTTTTTCAGGGAAATCTAAGATTCCTCTCTCACAATAGGCAAAATATCTATGAAGTTTCATGGGAGGGGTTGTTAAGCTTTTCGAAGTTATCGCGCATTGCCCAAAGAAACTTTAACAAGTGTTCTACTTACTCTGGCTGCGGTATCAACCGCGGCTTTCCCGGAGTATCGTAAATATTCATGTTTGACTGATTAGCTTTGGGAAGAGCAGGGGGCGGCGACGGTTGTCGTGGACTGGCATAGTTAGCAGGCGGGATGTAGATGTCGGATTGGGGTGGACGGTGCCCGATGTTATTTATATTGCTTTGTAGCTGGATACTGTCCAGATCTATCGTGTTGTTCGACGTGTCCGCCGACATCATATCCTCCGGTAAAAAGTTAAACGATGATAAGGCATCCTGCAAATAGTGAACATACTTTGGTCACTTACTGATACAAAAATTAAACTCAATTTATAGGCTAATAACATTTAGTGTGTTGTTTTATTTTGAATGATTGTAAATGACATTTTCTGGAAAATGATTATTTTTAGTACTATGAGTTTTTGTAACAAGTCTGCATATGTGTAACAAGTCTGCATATGTGTAACAAATCTACATATCTGTAATGAGTGCATATGTGTAACGAGACTGCATATGTGTAATGAGTCTGCATATGTGTACACTCTGCATATGCATAATGATTCTGCATATGTGTAACGAGTCTGCATATGTGTAATGAGCCTACATATGTATAAATGAGTCAGCATATGTGTTACAAGTCTGCATATGTGTAAAGAGTCTACATATGTGTAACAAGTCTGCATATGTGTAATGAGTCCACATATATGTAACAAGTTTTTATATGTGTAACAAGTCTGCATATGTGTAATGAGGCTACATATATGTGTAACAAATCTACATATCTGTAATGAGACTACATATATGTAATGAGTTTGCATATGTGTAACAAGTTTGCATATGTGTAACAAGTCTGCATGTGGGTATAGTCTACATATGTGTAACAAGTCTGCATATGTGTTATGAGTCCACACGTATGCAACAAACGATTCTGCATATGTGTAACGAGTCTGCATATGTGTAATGAGTCTACATCTGTGTACTTAGTCTGCATATGTGTAACAAGTCTACATATATGTAACAAGTCTGCATATGTGTAACAAGTCTACTTGATTTTGTATGGTGTTTTACGTAAGGTCATGTAAGGTTATATATAATTTTTTGTGGTGGAGGCAAACCACACACTTTTCCTGGGTAGAACCAGTACTGTAAGAATCTCCACCTCCTCTGAAGTCGAGCTTCCAGTGGGATTCGAACCCGCAGCGGAGGCGAAGGCGTCAACTTGATTTGTAACAAGTCTGCATATGTGTAACGAGTCTGCATATGTGTAATGAGTCTGCATATGTGTAACGAGTCTGCATCTGTCTAACGAGTTTAAATATGTGTAGCAAGTCCATATGTAATGAGTCTGCATGTGTAATGTGGCCACATTACAACATTAACATATTGTGTTTAAAACTGGGGGAAAGTTACACCTTCATTATTTTGTTTCTTTGATCAATACTTTCACATTTTCATAGGAAACTGTTTTAAACACAATATTTTATTGCGAATTCATAAAAATACAAGTCCATCTGTGGGTCACAAATAAGAATCACCATCCACGTACATTTGAACAACTGACCTGTATTTCCCGTTCCTTATCTGGTGACTTGGAAGTGTTAAGTTTGTCGGAATGATCCCGATTATTGAGCTTGTCGTCAGCAGGTGTCTGAGGTTCGTACAGGTTGATCTGCTGTATGGGAGGACCTCTGTCTGACGAAACAATGCCTGTAACATGTCAAAGTGTATTGAAGGATCAAAGGCAACCTACTGTATCTTATTTTTTGTACTAACTTCGGTCAACACGGCCCACTTCTGATTTCTTCGCTACACTATGCTATGCGGATCCAGAACCAGGGCCTGGGGAAAATAGGACGTTTGATATCGCCCTAACGTATATCGCCCCTCACATTGGGGGCACTTTTGACGACATTTTGAGAGATTTTACGAGACTTTCAGAAAACGTATTTTTAAGTTAAATAAATCCTATTTTTTTACTTTAATTTTGTGAGAAACAGCAAGTGACATCAAATCACTTATGTATCAAGAATTGACATCAAGTTTATTTTACACATGACATCATTAAAACATTGACATTGTGCGTGAAAAAACGCACAAATAAACTGGCTTATTACTAGTGGGCACTGTATTTGGCTTAATCTGCCCAGACCAATCTCTGGATGGCCGTGACTATATTTATATATAGTTCAACAACTTCCTAACGGAGTCCTGAAAATTTATGTGTATAATGAAAGCATGTGTAAATGTCCCTTGCATTTTTATTTTAAAGAGACATACGATCTTGATTTTTTAAAAACTTGCGGCGTCCCATTAGTTTTTCTGCATAACATACAATAGTTCAATCGTTAACGCTAATTATAAGAACAGAATAAACCAAACTGTTTTTGTATATTACTTACTTTTGATATTATAAAACCAATAACATATTTCAGCATTTGGTAAAATAACGACAAAAATTGAAAGCTCAAATTTTTTATTTAATGATATGCAAGCAGATTTAAAGTCAAAATGTGACTTGATAGAGAAGCTAATATTGATGCTTGATAAAAACTTCCAAGATTGCTGTGTGTCTCTTATAATGATGGCAAACAGAATTCTTGGCATTCCACTCATCTCAATGGCAAGTGACATTTGAAGTTGTTCGTTATGTGGTGTAGAACACAAACATCACCAATTTGAAAGTTTACTTGTAAATACGAGCGGATGAGTGGAATTTTGGAATCCTGCAATCGGATTATCATTTTTAGTGAAATCAAAAAGAAAATTCTCGCACACCACTGCTGACGTGTAATGTATGTTATGAAGACCTTACAAAATGTTTCGATGAGAGTTTTTACCTAAATACATTCAGTTTGAACCTTCCTTTTTTTTTTTTTTATTAGAATATTTTACTTTGGTTTGAAGAAAAGTAAAAACCCATACTTGCAGAATCAAATCAAAATCATCACATGTGTAATTTATGTGATGTAGAAACTACTAAATATCTTCAAGAGCATTTTAAACAAAATCTCCTTTACATCCATGTACAAATACAAGGGACATAATTACACAAAGGGAGGTAACCGGACTACTCACCAGGGGAGGTAATCTGTGATTGAGGACTGAAAGCACCGGGTGTCTCTGCACATTGCTGGGGTAGGGCTCTCTTCATCAGTCGACCCCACGTGGCAACGTTGATATTCATCTGACCAGGCCGTAAAAAGTTTTTACCTGAACAAATAAAAAAAAATTAGTTTTACTTTTACACAAAACGTATTTTGATATTGACGGTAATTGTAAATTTAGGTTCTTAACCGTTTAAAAATGCCATTTTATGTAGGATTTCAACGGACACTGAGCTGAATGTAATGAAAAACACTAAGCTACATTTGGTTTATTTGAAGATGATCAGTCCTTTGTTTCACATTCAATAACTAAAGGAGGTTTACAAAGAATTAAACTTACATTTAAGTTTTATAGCTGCTTGTTCACAGTCATGTGGAGACAGCAACCATCTCAATATATATTGTATATATACTTGGTATCCTTTCCATTAATGCGATATCCCATTAGTGAAGAAAAGAACCATCTCACTATATATTGTATGCACGTGGTACCCTTCCCCATTAACAGGGCGTCCCACATGTGGAGACAGGAACCATCTTACTATATATTTTATATAGACTTGGTTCCTTGCCCTATACAGGGGCATTTAGATAAACACATACCTATAATAATGTG
The DNA here is from genome assembly GCA_037043455.1 of Cyrtodaria siliqua. NCBI lineage: Eukaryota > Metazoa > Mollusca > Bivalvia > Adapedonta > Hiatellidae > Cyrtodaria > Cyrtodaria siliqua. The sequence continues at coordinate 51,560 of JAWPHD010008432.1, forward strand.
AAGGACCTTTAAAAAAAAAAGGTTTCTTACTTGATCTCTTTAAGTACAAGGCATTACTTACCTTTATGTTTTGGGAATATTTTTCTTTGTCTTTGAAGTTTTGGTTTTCTTGACAAAGTAGGGTTTAAAAAGGTAATCTGCAACAAAACATTATCAGATGTTATATATAAATGGAAATCACTACATCTTCTGCCCATCCTGGCAACATGAAACATTTTAATTTTTTTCAAAACAGGACTATAGAAAGGCAATGATTCTAAATACCATTTTTTAATGAAAATCGTCCATTTACCAATAAGTACATCTCAGAAGAAATTAATTGAATTGAATGTTGTTTAACGGCTCAGCCATCAACACAGTATAGGTTATTTAGAACAGCCCAGAGAGAGGGGAAGGATACATAGGAATCCGGGAACCTGCCATACTCTTATTATCGAATAGATTCCTATGGTTCTTTTAACGTGCTCGGACGATAGACCAATACACGGGATCGCCCGGTTTACGTCCCCATCCGACAGAAGGCTAAGGGAAAGTGTCTTCCCAAGAACACACCAACGAAACTCAGTGGCACCACAGAGGATTGAACCCGGGGCCTCCGGTTACAAATCCACCATGCTACCGACTGCGCCACGCCGCCCTCCTACAAGAAATTATTATTAAAATAGATTTTTACCTCAGCGAATAAAATGCCCTGCGGCTCTAAGTGTATTGCTATTCCGTGACGCTGGTTATCTAGAAAGTCTTCTAATCGTAAGAATTTCACAGCCGTCATTTGTCGCCAATCACGCCAATATATTGCTATTTCTAATTCTCGACTCTGAAAAAATCCAGAAGACATTTTATTAAATGTTCAGATGTTTCTTTAATACAAATAAGAAGTCCGCCAGTCGACAATAGGTGTCTGGCCTGTAAGGACCATAGTTTGGCTAAAACGCAATACAGAGTTATGGAACTTGTGTGTTTGAGTGGCGTTTGTGATACTGAAAACATACGAAAAGTTTGCATGACTTTGAATAAGTAATGTCGAAGATATAAGAATGTGAAAAACTTCAAAGCAAAATTTTAACATAAATATTGATGCCACCGTCATCACTGCCACAGCTGTCTCGCTTTCTTCCTCGAACGTGAAACAATCAATAGTTGATTTTTCACAGAATGTTTTGGATCTGTTATCCTTTATTCATACATTGTAGTAGATGTTTCTATTTCAACTCCTGAAATGTTCCACTTGTTAATTGTTAATTCCCATTCAAGATCTGAAGAGTGTTGGACAATTGCATGTCATATTGTATTTAGAGTCATAACTATGTTCTTGTTTCTATAAATTAAAGATTTTTTTTTAAAAATACATCTCCAATGCAAAATACAGGAATATATAATATACCTGTGGGTGGGGTATTATTCAATTAGGCTAGTTACAGTGGGACTGGTAATGAAGACTTACCTTTTGAGGTCTATACCAACTGTTCAGGTTCACCACACAGTTTCTATGCTGGTTATATTGGGTGGGGTTAGGATCAATTAATTTCCAGTACAGTAAGAGTGGGAGGGGTAGGGTAGGGAAGACTTACTCTTTCGAGGTCTATACTGGCTCTGGTATCCCAGCATTGTTGACTGCACGGTTTCCATGCAGTCTGTACAACCTGCTGGTGATCTAATTTTACTACAGCCATGACATCAGCTGCAAACGTAAACAATGAACAAGAAGTTATATCATTAAGCTAAGATTTTGGATTTTTGTCCATTTTCCATTTCATAAGACAATAATAACAATACCATGGCCCATTGTGGTTATCTTACTGAATTGTTATACAATAGCAAGACAAAACAATTCTGGAGCTTTTAGTTTTTAGTTTCAGTCCTGTATAATTATATATTATCTGGACGCAACCTTTTCTTACTTCACTGTAACTATGAAATTATGTGCGTGAATATTACAAAATGTGGTTCAAGTCCCACTAACACATGTAAGGTCATTTTGGAACTGTAACCTCAGAGGGAGATGAGATAAACGGTGAAGTTTCCTCTTCAGGCATGCCACTGTCAGGGAGCAAACCCACGTGGTGCAGAGGTCTGCAGCTCAGAAGTGCAAGGTTTAATCCACTGCACTACTGAGGCCACTTCAATCTGCGCAAAATAAGGCAAAGATGGGTCTTATATTCACCCTTAACCCGCTACATATATATAATGGACTGTTCTTTCTTTGAATTAAGACCATTCCATTTATGTGACAAAGAGGTGTTTTGGGGAAAATGACTGATCAGCAGCTGCACATTGTAAATCCTATTTTTAGTCATGCTTATAGGTTAAGGGTTAAACATTGATGCATATCTAGATAGATACAGTCAAACCTGCATTAAGAGACCACTAAAGGAAAAGCAAAATTTCTCTTAAAACAGGACTGGTGGTCTCTTTAATAACAGGGTGCATTTTAACTTCGGTCTCTTAATAAGGTCCATTTAAGCTTAAAACGATACAATCTGGAACTGAAACAGTGGTCTTTTAAAGCAGGTTGTCTCTTAATTAGTAGAGGTGGTTTCGTCAGCAGGTTTGACTGTACATGATGTATGTGACACTGCATAACTTACTAGACATTTCCTCTTCGACACTGTACGACTTAGGCGGGAATTATTTTTATTTACAATGTCCTGTTGTTTAGGGATGATGACAGGATGAGTGAGGTTTGTTGCACCCTTGAACCAGTTTATACTCCCCGTTTTTCCCTTTTGACACTGACCGTTTCAAGGCGGTACCCCTGTTGTCAACCCTTATATGTTTGTGATGTACTTTCTGTATCACCTTTGCTTTGTAATACTTGTTGGAGTGACTGTGTTCTGTGAATGCTACTCTTTCTGATGGACTTTGGAGGTCCCTCTATGGCTTTCTGACCCCTTGAGTAAACTTTTACTTTCTCAAGGACTTGATAACTTACTCGACATTTCCTCTTTGACATTGTACGACTTGGAGGTCCCTCTATGGCTTTTGGATCCTCTGAGTAAACTTTTACTTTCTCCGGGACTAGATAACAGCAGTTGTAAACTGTCTTTCCGTCGGCCAGGAATCTCTTCTAACAAACCCTGGCAACCGACCAATCTGTAAATGCCATAAAAGATTGGATAAAATATTAGCGAAAATTCAGACAAAACTTGATGCACATGACCCGTAGTTCTATATCACAGACTGTCTCTCTGTGATAGAATGTCCTTCAGTCTACTTACCAACTCTGGTAACAAACCAGTCTGTAGTTGGTCATCTGTTACCAATCATCTACATAAATTGGACGAACACATTAAATGTATTGATAGCTTTAAAACCTATTGTTACGTTATGATGCAGAACGTCTTTCCATCAAACTTAAATTTCCTTCTATTTACATTAAAATTCATCATTTAAAATTTCAGTTTCAATTTTTTTGAAATAGTACAGGACAAAGCTAATTTTACAAATGAGTGGGGATTAGAACCTTAATTCTAACGCACTCCGATTAAAAACATGGGTTAGAAACCGGTTAATCAATATTGAAATTTTGACTTTCATGAAAGTATATGTCATTTTTGCGACCATTTTGCAGCCAATAAACAAATTCACTGATATAGTCGTAAAATTACAAGTCAATAACTGCATTTGCCCTAGTATTTTATTCACAGAGGTTAAGGGAATGACCATTTGAAGAATGTTCTGAAATGGATATGGTAGCCGCCATTTTGATAACTATGACGTTATAGTTCTAAAGTACCGTATTTGGCATACTGATAAATACCATTAAAGCAAAGAAAATCACTACAAATGTCAAAATACAAAATCCTTTACTGGTCATATAATGCATTATTACACTTTGGTGTACTTATTTTTTTATACAACTGAGCTGTATTTTTCCTTTAAATCATTAATATATCATATTTATATGGTCATTTAGAACTGTGATGTATTAGTGTCTCAAAATGGTGGCTTCCACATCCGTTCCAAAAGAACCTTCAAACGATCATATTTTCTTGGTTTATCATCCAATTTTGATAATTCCTTCACCTTTTTTCCCTAACCCTAACCAAGTTTTTTTCAGAATTTCAAAACTCTCAATTAAAAAGATTGTTTGACTGTATACCTACATTTCCTTGAAATACAACACTCACCGGACTTCTAATTTTCCCGTCAGTGCAGCAGCTTTCGCGAACATTGAGGAACTTTGCCGCTTTAGGCTGTTATCCCTGATGGATGTGTTGTAGTTTTGAGGGTTAAACATGTCCAGTTCCTTCTTCAACATGTCCACCTTGACCGAGCCCGGACCCAGCTCGTTGATACGTTTCTCTTGAGAGATGCGTAAAAGTTCTAATTTTTGGTTGGATTCTGAAAAACTTGCCTGTGCCTGGAGGGTAAAAAAAATTATTTAACAAACTGCTGAGCGATGAGAAAGAGTGAATTATGTCTGAACGGTGTTTTACATCATTTTTAGCTCATGTTAGTTTCAGCACATATTTAGGCCATATATGACAGTCAATTTTTGTAAGTGATAGAGGCAGACCACCCCCATTTTTCGTGGGTAGAACCAGTACTGTATACCTCCCGCCATCACTAAAGATCGACAATTTTCTTACTAGCCAAGTCCCAGTGGGACCAGGCAGCAGTGAGAAGTGAGAACATTTTAGATGCTGCGTCTTTACTATCCACGCCACGGCAGAGAAAGAAAACAACACACTCATCATTTATGCCACCTATGTTGGAGTTGTGCTCTCACCTCTTGTAATGCCTTTTTGTCTGGCACTTTGGACATCTGTAATAACTTGATGGCATTTTTGGCACCTTCCATGACCAGAGACTCGATCTTGATGTGATGGCGTAACTCTTCTATCCGCAACTCCAGGGGAGATAATACTTCACAACGCTGAGTAGCTGTAAAGGGAGATAATAAAGTTTTAAAATGAAATGATGATTTATGTCCAGTACAGACAGCAACCTCAAAAGGAGATGAGATGAAGATGTGCCAGAGTTCTACATTGGGATGATCCAGTAATGTATAACAAAAGGCCAAAAAAATGTGCATTTTACAGTGCCCCAGATAAGCAGCGTATCTGCGTACTTCACTCAATTAAAATTGCCAAATACCCAATTAATTTCCTTGACATGCGTACCAGATACGCAAGCAATTTCCTTTTCACTCAAACATTTTAATTTTCGAGCGTATCGACAGTCAAAGTGTTCAAATGATTGATGGATTGGTGTTTTCGTGCGTATTCCATTATTTACAAAAAGCAGATTTTACTTCCGGTGTTTAGCTTGACTGGGACGTTACATTATTATCGATAAAGTTGATCAGTCAAAGAGAATGCTATATAGTTGAATATGTACGCTATACCAGTCTATACGACTGTGTAGTCGTCTGGGCGCTTTCTTGTTTACTTTTACGATTATAATGTTGAAACAGGGACGTAAACCGACAAGCGAGTTACTGTTAAGAAACACTTCTGAAATTAACACGTGATTAGTGTTTCTATGGAAATTAATCATTAATAATGATTAATCATTGACAAACCACTGCCATGAATAACAAGTCAATAAAGCTCACATACAGACGGGTAAGTTACCTGCCTTGTTTCACATTTAATCCCCAAATCACCCTATTATTTTTGAAAATTTGAAATTCACTCAATTAATTTTAATTTCATGAGTGAAATACCCAATAGGTCCAAAAGTTATCTGGGGCACTGATTTTACCAGCTCAACTTAGCATACTTTTTTTAAGTTGCATCCCTCCCCTCACTCAATCATATTTAAGCTGTTAGGGGACCCAAAGAAATATTTATCGGGGGTAAAAATTTCAGGATTTATTGATAGTGTTGCGAAACTTTTCCAAATTATGACAAAAAAACGCATAAAAGAATCTGACAATGACCGACTTATATTCAATTTTTTTTCTTTCTAGAATTTAAGTCAACATTTTATTTGTATAACACTCGAAGAATTCCCATGCTTCAAGCTATGATCTTTATGAAGAATTTGCATGCTTCAAGCTGTGATCTTTATGAAGAATTCCCATGCTTCAATCAAGCTGTGATCTTTATGAAGAATTCCCATGCTTCAAGCTGTGATCTTTATGAAGAATTCACATGCTTCAAGCTGTGATCTTTAAGAAGAATTCGCATGCTTCAAGCTGTGATCTTTATGAAGAATTCGCATCATTCAAGCTGTGATCTTTATAAAGAATTCACATGCTTCCAAGCTGTGATCTTTATGAAGAATTCACATGCTTCAACCTGTGATCTTTAAGAAGAATTCGCATGCTTCAAGCTGTGATCTTTATGAAGAATTCCCATGCTTCAATCAAGCTGTGATCTTTATGAAGAATTCCCATGCTTCAATCAAGCTGTGATCTTTATGAAGAATTCCCATGCTTCAAGCTGTGATCTTGATGAAGAATTCACATGCTTCAAGCTGTGATCTTTATGAAGAATTCGCATGCTTCAAGCTGTGATCTTTATGAAGAATTCGCATCCTTCAAGCTGTGATCTTTATGAAGAATTCCCATGCTTCAATCAAGCTGTGATCTTTATGAAGAATTCCCATGCTTCAAGCTGTGATCTTGATGAAGAATTCACATGCTTCAAGCTGTGATCTTTATGAAGAATTCGCATGCTTCAAGCTGTGATCTTTATGAAGAATTCGCATCCTTCAAGCTGTGATCTTTATGAAGAATTTGCATGCTTCAAGCTGTGATCTTGATGGAAGAATTCACATGCTTCAAGCTGTGATCTTGGTGAAGAATTCACATGCTTCAAGCTGTGATCTTGGTGAAGAATTCACATGCTTCAAGCTGTGATCTTGATGAAAGAATTCACATGCTTCAAGCTGTGATCTTGGTGAAGAATTCACATGCTTCAAGCTGTGATCTTGGTGAAGATCTTGGTGAAGAATTCACATGCTTCAAGCTGTGATCTTGATGAAGAATTCACATGCTTCAAGCTGTGATCTTTATGAAGAATATGCTTCAAGCTGTGATCTTGGTGAAGAATTCACACGCTTCAAGCTGTGATCTTTATGAAGAATTCACATGCTTCAAGCTGTGATCTTGGTGAAGAATTCACATGCTTCAAGCTGTGATCTTGGTGAAGAATTCACATGCTTCAAGCTGTGATCTTTATGAAGAATTCACATGCTTCAGCTGTGATCTTGGTGAAGAATTCACATGCTTCAAGCTGTGATCTTTATGAAGAATTCACATGCTTCAAGCTGTGATCTTGGTGAAGAATTCACATGCTTCAAGCCTTTATGAAGAATTCACATGCTTCAAGCTGTGATCTTTATGAAGAATTCACATGCTTCAAGCTGTGATCTTGGTAAAGAATTCACATGCTTCAAGCTGTGATCTTTATGAAGAATTCACATGCTTCAAGCTGTGATCTTGGTGAAGAATTCACATGCTTCAAGCTGTGATCTTGATGAAGAATTCACATGCTTCAAGCTGTGATCTTGATGAAGAATTCACATGCTTCAAGCTGTGATCTTGATGAAGAATTCACATGCTTCAAGCTGTGATAGTTATGAAGAATTCACATGCTTCAAGCTGTGATCTTTATGAAGAATTCACATGCTTCAAGCTGTGATCTTGGTGAAGAATTCACATGCTTCAAGCTGTGATCTTGATGATAATTGACCAGTTTACGTTTGTGTGACGTACCATCATCCACTGCGGAGGTATCCTGGTTTACTTTGAGAATTTGCATACGGATGATCTCTATCTTGGTTTTCGAGTCAGCCAACATCAGCTGAGCATCGGCCAGAAGCTTCCTGTCTCGGGACGACCCTGAAGTGTACATCGCAATCAGGTTCTCTGCACCCTGTTTAACCTAAAATAAAAGCATCACATCTGGTTAAAGTTCAAGTAAATTTATGCTTTTGTCAATTAATTTACTACAGAATTACAGGGACCTCCGGATTTTAAGTCCCCCATGTTATCCACTGGGCCATGCTTGCCCCCTCAAAAGACAACACTGTATGCGCAAATGAGCCATCTAGTGAAACATATTTACATTTTATTTTTTTTATTGTCACCAATAAAGTCCAGGGCACGAAATTTCCACTCGTCCGCTCGTATTGACGAGTGAAATTCGAATCCGGACGGGTGAAACCTGTGAATCAGCTGTCCGAGAGGACGAGCAACATTTTAGTAGAAAAAAAGGAAGAAAGAAAATAGTTCTTACATAGTTTATTAAGCGATTAAATGCAGAAAATAGTTGCAACTCTGTTCATTCAGCGATAAAATGCAATTTAAGTCAACCAAATGTTGGGAAATGGATGCATTTCCGTTTTCGGACATTCTAAAATGCGGCTCCAGTTATTCTAATTTCACGGAGCGCGAACATTACGGTATTTGATGTTATATAATTAACACTTTCACGGGGGAAATCTTATAATAAAGATAGATGGGCCAACTTTGGAAAAAATAAGGCAAAATAAAATAATAGGTGTGGTTCCATTTTCCCGACCGACCCTGTTTTTAGGGGCCGACCCTAAACATTTTATGACCCCTTATTTTTTCTATCGGTTTTGTATCTGACGATATCAACAAATATATAGTTAAGTTTATTTATTTATTTTGTATAAAAGTACAGTGTAAAAAAAAAGTAAAAAAAGACAATGACAAAATATAAAATAAAATATGTTTCCTACCTACCAAGTTGCAACCCTATTTATTTTTTAGCATGTTATAGGAACCACCAGGCATATAATTTTATTTGGCCTTATAAATCCAACAGAAAGTATGGTAAAATGGCTAAATTCTGGGAAAGGGATAAGATATACAAAAGGAGAAGTGTGCACAGGCCCCACGGGCAAATATGGTCCAAGGAGGCGACAGTCCGACCCTACCTCTGCTAGTGATTCAGATGAGATCAACGTGGGGTGTAAGCCAGAGTAACTGTAACTGGCCATGATCAGACTAGTGAACTATATAATATGAATATAGTCAAAATATACTATAAGTTTCATAATTTTCTTTGATTTATATAAAGAAAACAACACATTATGTTGTTTCCCTTTGTTTTATTTATAGTGTTACTTTGGCTTACACACCTTTACAATCAGAGAAGGACGAGTAAAACTCCTATAAGGACAAGTAACATGTCAATGCCACTCTTCCTACAGGACGAGTATACAGTAAAATATATTTCGTCCCCTGAAGTCTTACCTTAGATTCAATATCAAGCTGTTTTTCCAGTGACAGTAGTCTGTGAGGCTTGCCCATTGAACCATCCTTCTGTCCTTGTGGAGACCGAACATTATCTGCAAATATATAGAATAACATTCAATTTCTAAAATCCAGAAATCTTGATTTTAGCTATAACTGAACCATCCTTCTATCCTTGTGGACTGCAAATATATACCAGTATAGAATAACATGTGCTTTCTAAAATTGGGGACGTTTAATTCTGGCTTAATAATAACCACTTTGTTGTACCAATGGAAATAACAACCACTCCTTTATACCAAGGGAGAACACATCTTATCTAGAAATATAACAACAACAACAATAACAACAACAACAACAGCACAACTGATACTCAATTTCTTCTTGTTCTGAGCCCCGGCACTCACCTTCACAGATCAAAGCTAAAGGTAGGTTGTTTGTACAAATTAAAGAACACAACTCCAGTATAATAAGTACTGGTATGTGTTGTTCTAGTCATTTATTTCCGAAAGGAAAGGTCTTACGTAGCCATGTACCATTTGATTAATGGCAACACATTGTACATACAATAGTGGAAATTCCCAGGCTGCATTTCTTTTTCGTTTCAGTATATGGGTTTAACATTGCTTATAGCATTTCAACTGTCTTGATTTGTAGCAGTGAGCTAGCCTCAATGCTAAATTGTACCATGCTGCAACACTAGTATATCCCTCTAACCTTTAAGATGATCGAGTGGTCTATATATAACTGTTACTGACAGACATAATCAATAAGCAGTAAGTGTTAAGTAAGATTAGATATTCTATTTACATATATCTCGGCCAGTGATAATAATCTCTGTTTACATATATCTGTGCCAGTGATAATAATCTATGTTTACATATATCTCCGCCAGTGATAATAATCTACGATTACATATATCTGTGCCAGTGATAATAATCTCTATTTACATATATCTCGCCAGTGATAATAATCTCTGTTTACATATATCTGTGCCAGTGATAATTATCTCTATTTACATATATCTCGCCAGTGATAAAAATCTTTATTTACATATATCTCGGCCAGTGATAATAATCTCTGTTTACATATATCTGTGCCAGTGATAATAATCTATGTTTACATATATCTCCGCCAGTGATAATAATCTACGTTTACATATATCTGTGCCAGTGATAATAATCTCTATTTACATATATCTCGCCAGTGATAATAATCTCTGTTTACATATATCTCGCCAGTGATAATAATCTCTGTTTACATATATCTCGCCAGGGATAATAATCTCTGTTTACATATATCTGTGCCAGTGATAATAATCTCTTGTTTACATATATCTCGCCAGTGATAATAATCTCTGTTTACATATATCTCCACCAGTGATAATAATCTCTGTTTACATATATCTCGCCAGTGATAATAATCTCTGTTTACATATATCTCCACCAGTGATAATAATCTCTTGTTTACATATATCTCGCCAGTGATAATAATCTCTGTTTACATATATCTCGCCAGTGATAATAATCTCTGTTTACATATATCTCCACCAGTGATAATAATCTCTTGTTTACATATATCTCGCCAGTGATAATAATCTCAACACAAACATGGTGATGTAACTTGACGATGAGATGGGGTTTCATTACCAGTGGTGTGAGATGGGTTAATAACCACTTATCTGTACGAGATGATGAGATGGGGTTTCATTACCAGTGGTGTGAGATGGGTTAATAACCACTTATCTGTACGAGATGATGAGATGGGGTTTCATTACCAGTGGTGTGAAATGGGTTAATAACCACTTATCTGTACGAGATGTAAGTCGTCTAGGTAGCTCATTGGATAAGTTTTTGTTTTGAATGGTGGTCATTTGTAGCACATGTTGGGCCATATATGATGGTCAAATTTTTTTTATAGTAGAGGCAGACCACCCAATTTTTTCTGGGTAAAACCAGTTCTGTATACCACGGGTCATCCGTAAGAATCAACACGTTCTCACTTAAGTCGAGCTTCCAATGGGATTCGAACTCGCAGCGGTGAGAGGCGAGAACGTTTCTGATGCACGTCTTTACTATCCCTGCCAGGGAGGCACTAAGAGCTACAGACCTATGCCCTGGGTTCGCTCCCTGTCAGAGGAATGTCTGATGCGACAGTTCATCTTATCTCTCACAGAGGTTGCTGTCTATAACCTAACATGATGGAACATCAAAACCCATTTCACTTCATTTCTGTAGGTGACATTGTGATGTTTACAATATGAACCCTATACTATTTAGTTACGCACTAACAGTACTATCACACAGTTTAACATGCTCCGAGGATATCTAGGGTAACACTCCGCTACACGGGAATGCCCGGTTTATGTTCCCACCCGACGGACGAGGCTATGGGAAGTGTCTTACCTAAGGATACATCAAAGACACCTAAATGTAAATAAATGCAGTGTTTGTTCTTATTTTAGTGAAAAACAGTACCATTCCCAATGGCAAAAAGTAAGTTTTTTCCCCAATTGGAGTGAAAAATTTCCCAATAAAAAGAAAAAATTAATTGTTTTTTGTGTTGTTTTTTTAATTTTTTTGGGTAAAACTTTATTTAAAGAGAAGTGACGAACTATTCTTTTAGGTGAGGGTAATAAAATACTACAAGAGAATGTAAACATGTGTTTGCAATGTATTTAAGCATACAATATTGCTTTTGTTTGATAATAAAAAATTCCCAAATTAAAACAAAACGCCGCAAAATTTCCCAACCGGTACTATTCCAAAAGGGTGAAAAAAATCGCTGTCTTATATATACCTTGTTTCCCCTAATAGTAGCCCCACCCACACACCTAACCCCATCGACACCGGCCTGCCACACCTTTTCAATTTTTATTTTTTTTAACATTTAAAGGAATGCTTGGCACCCGGGTGAGTGATACTATTTCAGAGAAAATACAGTATGTTCATTCAATAGACACTGTTACATACTGGAGCGAAAAAGAAACACAACTTGGAAATTTCCGCTATATATTGTATGTACAATATGCTGCTGTTAATCGAATGGTACATGGCTACATAAGACTTTTGATTTAAAAAAAAAGAAGACTAAAACAACACATAACACAGCAAATAGTATTCCTTCAAAGTTTCATTATTGACAGAGTACGCGTTGGCTCAAACACGTGAGCAAACTTAGGATGCAAAATTTTGCAAACTCTTTACATTAAATACAGTACTGAAATAGCTCAATTTTTCAAAGAGGAACTTCAGCATTTATGAATTTCTTGTTACAAAGTGTACTGAGATTAAAACGTCTACAATATCACAGTTGTGTCTTTTCTCTAACTATCTGCAACTTTTTTTTTACAAAACATCTTGGGATTTCTTTGGAATATTATAGTGCAATTAAGTGTGCAGTATATACAATATATAGCAGAAATTCCCGAGTTGCGTTTCTTTTTCGCTTCAGTATGCATTTCACCCATTTCAGACATTACTATTGTGGGGCTACTGCAATTGATATAATGAATTCATTGATCATTTTCCGATTTGAATAAAACTCAATCTTTCCTCTTTTCTTTTTTTAACAAAAACTTCATTGTCTTAGTTTGGACTGTAGCAAGATGTGTGGGCATGTATTATCTGCCCACTTACTCATTTATTGATCTACTGGTTTGAATCTAAAAATGTTTCTGGTCCGACTATTTTGAACAATTCCGTCAAGATTTCCTATATAATCCATGCTGCATGTGTAACAAAATATGAAGCAATTTTACAAACCAATAATTACTGACATAAAAGAGTATTAAACTCGAACCCATGAAACCATTTTCAACATTCTACACCCAAAAATATTGTTTTAATAATTATACATCATAGTGATACTTTATGCCTCATCGCATCTTCCATAAAGGCGCACTGAGCAACACCCCAAACCCGAATATAATTTTTCAATTCAAAACCAGAAAATGTTGTTTTAATTATACTCCACGCTCCATTGACTCCTTATTTAGCGACCAACTGAGCCACGCCTTGATCTTCATGCGTCAATAATTAACATGGTTTCATAATCATCCAAACTTTCCCACATTACAAATGTAAACAAATGTAAATGCAAGCACCCAGACACCGTGATCATTATGACATGGATACAATATCAGTTTTAATTTATTCAAGCACAGAATTTATTTTAACATGCAGAAGAAATAAACAGTATACCGGTACTTGGAGCAAATGATTTTACTATAAATAAGATGAATGACTTTTTTTGTTTACATCCCACGCTGTACGTGGTTATATTAAGGATATATCACATCAGTCTGTTGGAGGAGATATTAAAGTGATGGAGTCAGGGTTCCCACACTTTTCTTGGAGAAAAATTCAAGGACTTTTCCAGGACTTTTCATGGACCAATCTTGTTTTTCAAGGACCCTATTACCCAAAAGCTCAAAACCACAGAACTTCTTTTTTTACAGGAGTTTTTTTCTACAACACAAGTTTAATACATGTCTGATCTGCTGGACAAATATAATAGCAATCTTAAAACACTTCTGCGACAAGGTTTATGGAGATGTGATTTACAAACATAGGAAGGTTATCGGTCGTGATAATTTTCATAAGTTAGTATTGAAATTATTAGAAAATTTATAAACAGAGGTTATAACCGAAGAATTCAGCGGCGCAGTACATGCTTAGTTATAGACCCTTCTACAGGTGTAGACCCTTCTACAGTTTGCAATTATGATTTTCTTTTTGATTGTGCAAGCGGTGGACTCGACAACGTGTTCCTAAATCCTTTAAGGCGAGGACCGTTTGATGAATGTCCTTCACTCCGCTTTGTTGTGTCAACGGTTTTCCCCTTGATGTTCTGATTTCAGACAAGTCACGAGTACCTATGAGATTAGCTTCTTAGGTTTAACTTATTTTTTGATATATTATATCCATTATATACATGAACAGGTCTATGATCAAAATGGTCGTAAGTTGTTTCATTAAACGGGGCCCTGTTGTTAAGGGATGCTGACAGGATCAGAGTGAGATCTGGTGAAACCTTGAACCGGTTTGAACTCCCCGTTGGTCCCTTTTGCCACTGACCGTTCCAATGCGGTACCCCTGTTGTCAACCCTTATATACATGTTTGTGATGTGATTTTTTACAGAATGATTTTGTGGTGTACTTTTTGAATCACCTTTGCATTGTAATACTTCTTGGAGTGACTGTAGTCAGTGAATGCTACTCTTCCGTTTGGATTTATAACCTTTTCTTTAGTTATTCAGAACCAGTCACTCAATTCTTGACACAATCATACACTAAATCATTGACATTGTGAAACAAAATTCCAGGACTTTTCCAGGTTTTTGCCAAATTTTTAGGAATTCCAGGACTTTTCATGGCCTTGATGTGCCTTTGCAAAATTCCAGGACTTTTCCAGAAGCCTGTGCTGTTTGTTCAGACATAATGCTGCTGGGAGTAAAGCCATAATTTAGTCTGGAATCAGTGTTTTTTTGGCTGGTTTTATAGCCGTTATTTGGTCATATTCCCAATGCCAAAACATTTTCCCCCCCATTTACAAGAAAAAAAGTATGAGTATGCAATGCTTTTAATGCCTCTGTTGACCTTTGTGTACTGTAAACAGTATTAAAGTTACAATTATGGAATGTTTGTTTTACTGTATTTTTAGCACGTGTTAGGCCATAATCATATGTTAGGCCATAATCATATGTTAGGCCATAATCATATGTTAGGCCATAATCATATGTTAGGCCATACTCATATGTTAGGCCATAATCATATGTTAGGCCATACTCATATGTTAGGCCATACTCATATGTTAGGCCATAATCATGATGGGTCAAATTGTTTATGGTAGAGGAAGTCCACCCATTTTTCCTAGGCAGAACCAGCACTGTCAGAATCCGTTAGAATCGACACTCGACCAAGTCAAGCTCCCAGTGGTACAGGCGTTCACGATTGAGCGTGGAATTACATTCATACTGATGCAATGTCATTGTGTGTTCAACTCCGTCCCATTCCTCGCTGAATGTAAACGAAAGTGTGAATATATAATGAACAGTTGTCACTTTGTAACCAATTCGTCGACCCATATATTGTCGCCGCAGTAGCTAGCGATCTTTACACACAAGGATGTGTAGTCTACATCATTGTTTTTTTTTTAATGTGTATGTAAGGTCTCACTCCTCCTTGCAATGAAAGTAACACAATATTTAACGCAGTGAACGATGCTTGATAGTTCAAGACAAATTAGCACAATGATTTATTTTAGTGGTCATCATCATTCTCACATATCCCGAGTTAGATTGTCCGCACGGTTTACACAACTCTGGCAAGCGAGAATGTCGATCATAGGAATTATTTTATTTCGTGCTCTTACGGTAGTTTCAGCCAATTTCTAATAAATTGGACTTGAGAAACAAGAGGCCCAAGAGGGCCTGTGGACGCTCTACTGGCTAATATGACTCTTATAACATCAATGAAGCGAGTGACTATCGTCTTAAAGAGGCAAAATATAGCATTTTTAACTAAATCAAGAGCCACAACTCCGCCGTTACTGGTCCGATCTGGCTGGTTTTCGAACTTGGCTAGTAGAGATAATAAAAAAATTTAAAAAAAAACAAAACTTTACCGAGCTGTTATTGACATGAACAATCTGGTAAAGTTTGGTAAAGATCGAATGAAAAAAATTATGGCGTCTAGAGTGTACACAAGGTTTTTCAAGTATTTGACCTGGTGACCTAGTTTTTGACCCCATGGGACCCATTTTCAAACTTGACTAAAATATAATTAAGACAACATTTCGACAAAGTTTCATCAAGATCGGGTCAGAAATATGGCCTCTAGAATGTACACAAGGTTTTTCAAGTATTTGACCTAGTGACCTAGTTTTTGACCCTGTGTGATCCATTTCGAAATTAAGCAAGCTATAATTGAGACAAATATTCGGACAAAATTGCATCAAGATCGGGTCAAAAATATGGCCGCTAGAGTGTACACACGGTTTTTCCAAAGTTTGACCTAGTGACCTAGTTTTTAACACCATGTGACCCATTTTTGAACTTGTCCAAGATATAATTAAGACCAACATTTTGACAAAGTTTCATCAAGATTGGGTCAAAAATACGGCTTCTAGAGTGTACACAAGGTTTTTCAAGTATTTGACCTAGTGACCTAGTTTTTAACCCCATGTGACCCATTTTCAAACTTGACCAAGATATAATTAAGACAAACATTCTGACAAAGTTGCATCAAGCTCGGGTCAAAAATATGGCCTCTAGAGTGTACACAAGGTTTTTCCAATATTTGACCTAGTGACCTAGTTTTTAACTTCATGTGACCCATTTCCGAACTTGATCAAGATATAATTAAGATAAACAATTTGACAACGTTTCATCAAGATTGGGTAACAAATATGACCTCTAGAGTGTACACAAGTTTTTTCAAGTATTTGACCTAGTGACCTAGTTTTTGACCCCACATGACCCATTTTTGAACTTGACCGAGATTTCATTGAGACAAACATTCTGACAAAGTTTCATGATGATTGCATCAGAAATGTGGCCTCTAGAGTGTACACAAGAAAAGTTAACGGACGACGGACGACGGAAGACGGACAACACACCATCCCATAAGCTCTACTGGCCAAGGCCAGTAGAGCTAAAAATGGCAAATAGCTTTAAAAACAAGTTTAAACAAAAACATGCGTGCACACGTTTTTACAGACGAAAACTAGTCATAACGGGGATATATTAGGTCAAATGAAATATTTTAGTAAAATGTTATATTAGTTTACACATTGAATGTCAAACGGAATTTTACTGACAAATCTTCAGTATTTGTTGATGTAAATATATCTTGGGTATTTTTTTTCTGTAATTATTCGAACAAGTTTGTTTTGTTATTGGGAAATATGTGAGGTTGTGTGTTATGGGGAAATATGTGAGGTTGTGTATTGCGGTTAAGCCAGTATATACTATCATGTTTCTTCTCAAATCTGACCGACTCCCGTGAAAAAGTATTAATTCAAGGATCTAAATCCATCACAAACTATACACAAATGCACTGAAATACATTCAGTCACCCCACATGTGCACACAAAGATAGCTCTTTGAGTGGAATACATCAACATCTAATAGCGAAAAAGGTTCAAGTCTTTAGAAGTACATGTACTCAGGTGTTATGTTACGATATCGATTTTGGTCACGTGTGACTTGTAGGCGAGTGGGAGGTGTCAACTAGTTTCAATTCACTGAGTACTTCCAATTTATTGGACGGCGTCATAGGTTGTTTACATGTCTGATGCGTCAAAACATCCATTGACACAAGCGATGTATTTCCATGCTCAATCGGGAACGGCTGTATTCAAATTTCCCGCAGCGGTGAGAGGCGAGGAAGTTTTAGTTGCTGCGTCTACTAACCCGGCCATGGAGGATGAGCAATAAGAACAGGGCATATTGCGTAAAAAAGTAATTTTGAATTGTTATAACAAGCAATTCCAAACTGACTATGTGACTGATACTATCCATATAATTATGACAAACAGGAAAGATATGTAAAACAATCTGAAAACCGTTGCATGCAACCTTTCAAAAAGACATTTACTCAAGCCTATCTCTATATTGTATCTGATAGTAATAATAACTGCATTTTGGAAATTAGTCACGTTTTGACTTTTGTGCCATTCTTGAAACAGCTTTTAATCACGTCAGGTTTTTATCCCCTTCTCCAATTTCACACTGTTTACATTTACTGACTTATGACTAATACACACTCATTCTTTTTGCAAATTCAATATATTTTCTTATCTGGACTAGCATGTAAACCAGATCCATGATATGAACCCGTATCCGGTTACCTGCTGGGTTATTATATCCGGTTACCAGCCGGGCTATTATCACCAGCTGCCTGTGCATCATATCTGCCTTGATTGTTATCAACCTCACTTCACAACATGATAGCCATTTTATAATGTTTTACTGTATACCCTCATTTAAACACGCCTCCCCTAATAAGCAGGGGTGTCATTAACTTTTTAAGTAAACAGCCCACAGTGTAGAGTAGCCAGGTATTTTGATCGATACTTGTAGACAATACTAGTAAAAGTAATCATAGCAGCTGGGTAGACCAGTCAAAGTAGCAGGGCGAAATCCCCACCTACCATTTCTACTGAATTTTCGGCAATATTTTACTTCCAGAAAAGTGCGGTGTCATAGTATTTCGGATAGGTACATAAGTTCGGATGGAGGAAAAACTTTTTTTTATTAAATATTGCTTTTAACTGATACAAATTTGGAAACAAAACACATAAATTGGTCTTATACGTCTTAAAGAGGAAATGCCTTTTAGCAAGAAGTTTGAGAATCATATTTACACCCTTCATAGAACACTATATACAAATCGATACAAAGATGAATAAATAAAGATACATGCAATATATTTATATTAATTCTTCTCTCAATCGTTTCTTATACAGTATATATAAGTAAAGAGCGCCTGTTAGTGTGAATAAAATTAATAAACACAATTAATTTGAAACAGTTAGCATGCTCTTAAATAATCAAAAGGTTATAACCCATAGGGTATATACATATATATCAATTAATACAGTTGCTGCCACGCGGATTACGACTTTTTCGCAGCATCCCCGCGGCCGTTTTTCAATCGAAGTCACAAATCCCCGCGATCGTACCGCGGATTGTCACCCGAAATATCGCGGGCATTCCCCGCGACTGTAAAAATCGCCGCGATTGCAAAATCCAGTCTCGAAAGAAAGAAATCACCGCGATTCTCTGTGATAGATTCGCGGGGGAACGCGGGGGAAATTAGAGCACTGATCAATGAAAAATGTAATAAAAATGATAAATACAATGAACAATTTTGGAAGCAATACGTATTTCAAACTTTTAATGCATTTAATAACGCGTGTTTTTCGTTTTTGTTGTCCAAAAGTCGCATTTCTCTTCACCGGACATAAATTGGCTACCCACAATCCTTTGCGATGTGTATACCTATTAACAAGGCGACACTAATAACGGGTTTATGACCAGGAATTTTTACAATTTTTCGGATTATTTCTGACTAAAGAACCCATCGATGTATTAATAACCAACTGCAGAATAGTAAAATATGTCAAAATAACGATTAATTAAAAATATAATTCTAATTTCCAGTATAAGAATTACTATTTGAATTTTATGTTCAGTCACCGCGAAGTCGGTAATAGGAACCGCCAAATAACTATCGTGACCTAGTATACATTATCCGGGCATTTGAATTATCCGAAAACAAAAATAAAATTGTCTTCTGCTTCGGGTTTTTAATAGTTATTGAATAATACATTAAATTGACTGCACAATTGTACATTGATACTGAAGATATCCTGCGATGGCCTGCGATTTCACACCGGGTAAAGCGGTGTGCGAATCAAAACAGATCACGGCGAATCGCGGTGATTGTGTCGCGGTGGAAAAAATGTATTATCCCCGCGATGAGCGGGCTGTCCGTGGATCGCGGGGACAAAATCAGTGTGTCCGCGGAGAGATAAAATCGCCGCGATGAGTGGGATTAGTCGTAATCCGCGTGGCAGCAACTGTAATTAACAATAACCGATTGCGCGCTTAATTTAAAAGATCGTGTCTCCCTCACTTCTCCCTATTTTTTGGTCACTTCTCTCTATTTCCTTTGGAGGGAGAAGTCACTTCTCCCTAAAATCCAGGGCTAGTTTGAACCCTGACAGTATAAATAGGACTTCGTTATAAATTGTTGATATTAATTATGTAGCTCGTCCTTGTGTTATTTTGATTTTCTTTTCCAACTAGTTGGTTCATTAGTTTCGGACTATGAAATTCCGTTTCGGACTATACAATTTTCCTAGCATGATAGTCCGAAGACTATAAGGCTAAAAACTTTTTCGTGCAGACTGTCGTCGGCCCAGTGCTAGTTCACAACATGTTATACCGTATACTCCAAATAAAGGCTCCTCCCCTAATAAACGACCTCCCTCCCTATTTTCTAAAGAAAATAAACTCATCAGTTCAGTAAGGTCATAGGGGCACTTAGTACACATGTTATACCGTATACTCCAAATAAAGGCTCCTCCCCTAATAAACGACCCTCCCTTCCTATTTTCTAAAGAAAATTAACTCATCAGTTCAGTAAGGTCATAGGGGCACTTAGTACACATGTTATACCATATACTCTAAATAAAGGCTCCTCCCCTAATAAACGACCCTCCCTTCCTATTTTCTAAAGAAAATAAACTCATCAGTTCAGTAAGGTCATAGGGGCACTTAGTACACATGTTATACCGTATACTCCAAATAAAGGCTCCTCCCCTAATAAACGACCCTCCCTTCCTATTTTCTAAAGAAAATAAACTCATCAGTTCAGTAAGGTCATAGGGGCACTTAGTACACATGTTATACCGTATACTCCAAATAAAGGCTCCTCCCCTAATAAACGACCCTCCCTTCCTATTTTCTAAAGAAAATAAACTCATCAGTTCAGTAAGGTCATAGGGGCACTTAGTACACGTTATACCGTATACTCTAAATAAAGGCTCCTCTCCTAATAAACGACCCTCCCTTCCTATTTTCTAAGGAAAATAAACTCATCAGTTCAGTAAGGTCATAGGGGCACTTAGTACACGTTATACCGTATACTCCAAATAAAGGCTCCTCCCCTAATAAACCCCCCCTTCCTATTTTCTAAAGAAAATAAACTCATCAGTTCAGTAAGGTCATAGGGGCACTTAGTACACATGTTATATCGTATACTCTAAATAAAGGCTCCTCCCCTAATAAACGACCCTCCCTTCCTATTTTCTAAAGAAAATAAACTCATCAGTTCAGTAAGGTCATAGGGGCACTTAGTACACATGTTATACCGTATACTCCAAATAAAGGCTCCTCCCCTAATAAACGACCCTCCCTTCCTATTTTCTAAAGAAAATAAACTCATCAGTTCAGTAAGGTCATAGGGACACTTAGTACACGTTATACTGTATACTCCAAATAAAGGCTCCTCCCCTAATAAACGACCCTCCCTCCCTATTTTCTAAAGAAAATAAACTCATCAGTTCAGTAAGGTCATAGGGGCACTTAGTACACATGTTATACCGTATACTCCAAATAAAGGCTCCTCCCCTAATAAACGACCCTCCCTTCCTATTTTGTGAAGAAAATAATCTCATCAGTGTTGTAAGGTTGTCGGCAAATTGAAGTTTGGGAGTTATCGTTAATAATCAAACATCGAATTTAAGAGGCATACTAAGTTGTTTCTCTAGGCATACTAAGTTGTTTCTCTAGGCATACTATGTTGTTTCTCTAGGCATACTATGTTGTTTCTCTAGGCATACTATGTTGTTTCTCTAGGCATACTAAGTTGTTTCTCTAGGCATACTATATTGTTTCTCTAGGCATACTATGTTGTTTCTCTAGGCATACTAAGTTGTTTCTCTAGGCATACTATATTGTTTCTCTAGGCATACTATGTTGTTTCTCTAGGCATACTATGTTGTTTCTCTAACGCAGAGCATAACATTAATTACAAGCATAACAACTTTTTTTTAATTCCTAATATCAATTTTGTTTTCTTGTTAAAATGGCTTCATATATATTAAAACACACAACTTTTATAATATGCATGGCCCCCGGCTGGGTTTAAACCGGGGGTATACAGCATTTCAATAAAACATCCACAATATATAATATACAGATTACACGGTGTCTCACCCTTTTGAATTATACATCAAAATAATGTAACCACTTCAACTTTCTATTTTGTTCTCATGGCTTTGACTGAACATTTGACTATCATTAAGATCAGGCTTTTATGGTATTTGTAAACTGTTAAATTGAAATAAAAATGCACTTTATCAAATTGTAATCGGCTTTAAAATGGAAATAGTTCAAACTGAACACTTGTTTTTCTGCCTTTTTACTTGTTTAGGTCTGAAACAGTTTTACTGATATTTTGTTTATTTCAATAAAATCAGCCTTTTGTGCAGCTAGCTATGCTAATTCATATTTTGGCAGCTTTACAATACAAACTGATGAACGTTCCTTGTGTATTTACTTGTTTAGCTCTGAAAAGGCTAAATGATATTTGGTTTATTTCAATAAAATCCGCCTTTTGTGCAGCTAAGCTAATTTCTGTAACCCGGGCATATGTGGTTGGCTTTAAATATAAAACTCAAAACAATACTAATTTAAGACTTGTTTTTCTGTATTTGTTATCTCTTTAGCTTTGAAAAGGCTAACTGATATTTGGTTTATAATATTTCAATGAAATCAGCATAATATGCTAATTTCTGTGACCCAGACATGCCAACTTGCATATATATCCTATAATTTTATGTCTGTAATCTCACGGCTGCAGGTTTGAATCCCACTGGGAGCTAAACGTTAAGTGAGAACGTGGTGACTCTAACAGATGGTGGGAGGTATACAGTACTGGTTCTACCCAGGAATAGGTGGGTAATCTACCTCCGTCACAAACAAAAATTCAAAATGACCTCACCACTTAGCAAATAGAGCATTATAATTACCTGTATTATTTGTAATTCAATTCTAATGGCCCAGGTAACAACAAATGACTCATTGACCACAAGATGGTTTGATTTTTCATAAAAATACCCTAATCAGGGCAAGTCAAAACATTTCATCTTTACTCTCAAAGCATTTTTATTTAAATACATAACCACAGTGCCCCACAACAAAGGCCTCAGTAACCTGATAAACTATTAAAATAGCCTGACCACATTTCAATTTCATGATTTTGTCCCATTTAATCATTGACAACAAGGGAAACCACACAAACTGGTCTGATTCACCGACCACAAGTTGTTCTCAGCCGGGGTGTCAAATGCGTTTATATTCAAAACCATCGAAGCACGGGTACTCTCGTTAAGACTGATACGTCGTATTCAGTTACATTAGTAACCGTATCTATTATTATGAAATTAGGGCCTAATCCCCGACAACGTAATTCAGAATGTTTGACAATTATTTTCAGTTTTAAGGGACACATGAAAACCGTGATATTTTTTAAACTTGCAGCATCCCGTTAATTTTTCTACATAAACTTGGATTAACTATTAGAAGTTGAAGCGCGATGGACTTTGAATCCAGAGACCACCGGCTCGGACCTCAGCTGGGTAGAAAACAGAAGTCATACATCTTAGGTAACCGGTTATGTCCAACCCTTTTACTGTTTCTTGGAATTCATCCCAACATTACTTTATTCCAGGACGGTAACGCCAGAACACAGCTGGAGTTATGACGTTATCTAGCTGGATTAACGTGACGTCAGGATGATTTCCTTGGAACGGTAAAATGTTTGAACATTCCCGGTACTGAGGTGTGCGACTCGTTTCATACCTGTGTGACTTTGAGCACTTATATATACCCCATGTTTAGGATATTCCCGGTACTGAGGTGTGTGACTTGTTTCATACCTGTGTGTGACTTTGAGCACTTATATATACCCCATGTTTAGGATATTCCCGGTACTGAGGTGTGTGACTTGTTTCATACCTGTGTGACTTTGAGCACTTATATATACCCCATGTTTAGGACATTCCCGGTACTGAGGTGTGTGACTTGTTTCATACCTGTGTGACTTTGAGCACTTATATATACCCCATGTTTAGGACATTCCCGGTACTGAGGTGTGTGACTTGTTTCATACCTGTGTGACTTTGAGCACTTATATATACCCCATGTTTAGGACATTCCCGGTACTGAGGTGTGTGACTTGTTTCATACCTGTGTGTGACTTTGAGCACTTATATATACCCCATGTTTAGGACATTCCCGGTACTGAGGTGTGTGACTTGTTTCATACCTGTGTGACTTTGAGCACTTATATATACCCCATGTTTAGGACATTCCCGGTACTGAGATTTGCGACTTGTTTCATACCTGTACAGGGCTCCAAGAAAATTAAAATTGGGGAATAGCCCAGGGCAAGTAGATTTCAAAAGTCCACTTGCCCTGATTTTTTTAAACTTGCCCTGATTTTTTTTAACTTGCCCCGAAATTATTATTACCAATGAATAGTTGCCGGTACATTATTGTGTCGATATCAAATGTTTTTCTTTTTTACTTTGTTTTATTTAATTAATTAATAATACACATATGATTAGAATCAAACTAGAAGGTTCTATTTTCCTTTTATATCCATTGCATCACATAACTAAAACAATATTATTTTCTTTTTACAGTTTTAGGATCGCGCCGTAAATCACGTCAAAAACCGTTCCGGGTCCCGCACATTAAACCATCTAAAACAGGTGCGCGTTCCCGGTGTTATTTAGCAGCCAATCGGAACTGCCTCGTCGGATTCCGTCACTCGGGAATACGGAAATTGGCGAAGAGTTCCGATTGATTTAGCAGCCTGCATTTGTGAATAAGCGTTCGTTGTTAAGCGTTTTTAAGATACAGACTTGCTATTTAGAAAAAGAATATACAGCAATTCATCGAAAAAAAGTATATTAAAACGAAATCTACGTTCAAACTAATAATATTCGAATGATATTGCTTGTTCTGTCCAACGTGACAAATTTGCGTGAATATGAAAGCTGTAATGCGATTTGTTCAAATCATGTAATCAACCAATGAAATGCGCGCTTTCAAATTGATGAACTTTAATGAAGGGAGATAATTTTTAACAAATACGGCTGCAAATTACACGCAATAAATCACAATTTCTGGTTGTATTTTTGATTGACCTGAGATTTTTTTAGACTAGCCCGACAGGCAACCATTTTTGAAAGAGAGACTAGCCCGGATTCAGATTGGACTAGCCCCGGCGTCGGGCTATCCTATTCTTGGAGACCTGCTGTATGACTTTGAGCACTTATATATACCCCATGTTTAGGACATTCCCGGTACTGAGGTGTGTGACTTGTTTCATAACTGTGTGACTGAGCACTTATATACATGTATACGCCATGTTTAGGAACTTTAAGACAACCAGTTCTTGCAAAAGTTAATTAAAATCCTTCAATTTCAAAACATGCACTTATTAACATGCACTTATTATGTTCAATTACTTTAGAAATAAAATGTTACACCCATATAATCTACTGGTGTGTTTTCATTGACCGTCAGTATATATACAGTGCCCTCCACAAGTCTCTTTACAACTGGTAAAATCCCTATTACATAACATGTTGAATCAAATCATTTTAAACTTGTTGATAAATGCAAATACTCTTTATTCCAACCTGAATCTATCATGTTTTTGATGGATATACATTAATTCATTTGTAATGTGCAGGGTGTTTTATTTTCGAATGGTTGTCTGACCTACCCAGATGGAATAGTAAAAAGGTTATTTTTCTATTAAAATTTTGCCTTGATTTAAATGGAAATAAAATTTAATGGTCATTCTCTCATACATTTCTCTAAATGTTGGCTTATGTCATCAAAACTATTATGTATTGCAAAGTGTAACATGTATACTAAATGTAAAACATAAAATTAGGAATAAATTGTAGGATTTTTCAGTAAATTTTAAGGTATACATTAAATTGGGTTTACATGTAATGCAATGAGATTATAACAGTGTGTAAAGAGAATTATGGAGGGCACTGTATGTGTCACAAATTGTACACTTTTAAAATTTATATTCTTTATGCTTCCTTTCATTTCTGGGATAATGAATAATAATATAATATAGGTAATTAAATCATAAATGGCGCAATGTGGCTGACAGATGCATCAAATTTATAAATCATTTGCAGTTGTTGTTTTTTAACATGAACTAGAAGGCCAGGTCATGTAGAACCCTATTATAAAGGTACAGATTTTTTATTGACCAAAACCAATGCCAGTCCCAAGAGATATTAAATTGATGTCATCAACAGTGGGGAATGCATGTCGTAGCGGAGACCAGCTCCCGAAATTTTGCACATGATGTTAGATGCATATAATGAACATTGTAGTGAAGTCCTGCATAAAAAAGAAGCAAGATACGCATGTCATAGCAGAGACCGGTTTTGTGGAAGTAGGTCACAGCGACCGGAAATTATGCACATGATGTAAGATGCATACAAGGAACATTCTGGTGAAGTTTGGTGAAAATCCTGATAGAAAGAAGCAAGATACGCAAGTCATAGTGGAGACCGGACGTGACCTATATTTCGTCAAAAGTAGGTCACAGTGACCCAAAATTGTGCATGTGATGTTGGATCTATATAAGGCCAAATAAATTTATACCTGTGTTTACTGTAACATTGCTGAAAAAAATTGGGTAGGTAGGTAGGCATTTTATTTTATTTTATTTTTTTATTTTTTTATTTTATTTTTTGGCGAAGTTAATTTACTGTGGCGATGAGCTTTGATGAATGGGAAAATGTGGTATTTTAAAAACTACAATAGATAACAATATGAAATTGTGTTACTGTATGTGTTATTGTTTCCCAAAAGGCATGGCAACAACTGGCTCTTTTCCCAATCACTTGCAATTATTGCAAAGGGGTAAAACAGTTTAATTCATTGACATGTTACTCGTCCTTATAGGATGTTTACTCGTCCTGCACTGATTGTAAAAGTTCATAAGTCAAAGTAGTCAGATACCATCATTTAACACTATTATATATAAATAAAACAAAGGGAAACATCATAATGTGTGTTTTTTTTCTTTATATAAATCAATGAAAATTATGAAACTCTAACCAGTATTATCAGTGTTCGACACTAACGCTAGCCCGATAGCCCGGGGCTAGTAAAAGTGACCGTCGGGCTAGCACGTACTATCATCTAGCTAGCCCGATTGGCTAGTAGATTATAGAACAAACACGTACCCAATTTGCGTTGGCATTATATAAATAAAATCTCAAGCACTGTTAATCATTAATGTTCCGCAGATTCTCGCTTAAAACTGCTGCTCTTTTAGTCCGCGTAAAACGACATTTGTTTTCTTTTTGCTTTCGTTTACCGCGTGATACCAGCCCGATACCGAATCACACAAACGCTTGTAACTACGCCTTATAAACTAGACAGCTTTTCTCAAGCGTTTTTATGACCACGATTTCAGCAGTTGTTTCCGCTTCCGTCGGAAAACGCCGCGAATTGTGAACGTGCTATAAACGGTGCAAACATAGATCGATTTTTGGGGCTTTCTCCACCAGCCAAAAAACAAAAAACTCTATCATAAATTATTAATAATTTCTAATTTCTGTGTTTCTCATGTACATTGTTCAGAAATACTATAATAAATTAAAATAATAATCATCACAGTATGTTACTTTTCTTAACAGAGGTGCAGACTGCCACGAGATCAGGTTATTGTGACGGAGGGTGCTGTCAGCGATGTCACAAATTGTGAATCTGATTTGTGTTGTTATTTTATAACCAACCCCGTCAAATCAATATACAATGAGGATTTGGTACCGTTGGTAGCAGGGCTAGTAGAAATTAAGGGGGGCTAGCGAAATTCCAAACCAACTAGCCCCCGGGGCTAGTAGCTCCAAAAAGTTAGTGTCGAACACTGATTATAGATGACTATATTCATATTCATATTCTATAGTTCACTACAGTCTGATCATGGCCATTACAGTTACTCTGGCATGATATACATGGTATATATTTCCCCCTTTTCCTGTGAAAAATTCCCCTTTTAACCCTTTCGCTGCCACAATGGAAGACATTGAGTTTTACAACCAGTGTAAACCCAGATCAACCTGTACATCATGTGCAGGCTGATTAGGGTTTACACCGGTCGCCACTCCGCGAGAAAGTTTGCCATAACACTTTATATGTAAATATCACCAGAAGGTTTGAATTCAAATTTTAGCAGCCGACTTTTGAATTTTGGCGGCGAAAGGGTTAAAAAAACAACTTTTTTTTTAGTAGAAAATGTTAAACTCCAATACAGGAAAACAGCATACTTTTGCAATTCCCCTTCCTAAAGGCTCTGGTCCCAGTCACCTAAAAGCTGACAAATTCCCTTAAAGATTTCCCGGGTGAAAGTGTTATTTGTATAACATCAAATACCGTAACGTGCGCGCTCCGTGAAATTAGAACGGGAGCCGCATTTTAGTATGTCCCAAAACGGAAATGCGTCATTTCCCAATATCCGGTTGACTTAAATTGCAATATATCGGTGAATAAACAGAGTTGCGACTATTTACTGCATTTAATCGCTTAATAAACTATTTAAGAACTATTTTCTTTGTTGTTGTTTTCTACTGAAATGTTACTTGTCCTCTCGGACGACCGATTCATGGGTTACACTCGTCAATACGAGCGGACGAGTGGAATTTTCGTGCCCTGAGGTGAAGTTTGGTGAAAATCCTGCAGGTTAAGAAGATATTAAGAATTAAAAATCAGAAGCATGGACGAACAGGTGCAGACGAATTAACGGACTGACGGACACTGTGATCGCTGAGTCGAGATTGGTACATGGGCTCAACAACAAGAGGGCCATGATGGCCCTATATCGCTCACCTGAGTTAATTTGAACCAATAAAAGAGGGCCAGGGCCAAGATGGCCCTAAAGCGATCATCTGAGTACTGGCACATTATCGAACTTCTTCGAAATCTTATGGTCCTATACAATCTGTGCAAGTTTGGTTAAGGTTGTTCAA
Source organism: Cyrtodaria siliqua (assembly GCA_037043455.1). Lineage (NCBI taxonomy): Eukaryota > Metazoa > Mollusca > Bivalvia > Adapedonta > Hiatellidae > Cyrtodaria > Cyrtodaria siliqua. The sequence continues at coordinate 80,331 of JAWPHD010008432.1, forward strand.
GAAATGTGGGCTCTGTTGTGTATAACAACATTGATATAGACAGTTTAAGACACTGACAAAGTTTGGTAAAGATCGAATATAAAATGAAGGTGCTAGAGAATAACACCTTGGGCAGAGCCAAATGTGACCCCAGGGCTACATGTAATATATGAGAGCTGTGTGCTTTGTGGTTTTAGAGAAGAAGATTTTTTAAGTTTTTCCCTATACAAGTCTATGTAAAACGTGACCACTGGGGTGGGGCCAAATGTGAACCCAGGGTCACCATTTGAACAAACTTGGTAAAGGACCATAAGAGTATAGTAAATGCAAAATATTAAACCTCTGGCTCTTGTAGTTCCAGAGAAGAAGTCTTTAATGTGTTTCCTATATAAATCTATGTAAAACTGTGACCCACGGAGTGTGGTCAAATTTTACCCCTGGGTCATCATTTGAACAAACTTGGTAGAGGACCATAATCTAATAGTAAATTCAAAATATTAAACCTCTGGCTCTTGCAGTTCAAGAGAAGAAGATTTTTTTCAGTTTTTCCCTATACAAGCCTATGTAAAACTGTGACCCCCGGGGCGGGGCCAAATGTGGCCCCTTGGTCACCATTTGAACAAAACTGGTAGAGGACCATGAGCTTATAGCAAAAGCAAAATATTAAACCTCTGGCTCTTGCAGTTTCAGAGAAGAAGGCTTTTTAAGTTTTTCCCTATTCATATCTATGTAAAACTGTGACCCCCAGGGCGGGGACAAATTCGACCCCAGGGTCACCATTTGAACAAACTAAGTAGAGAACCATAAGCTGATGCTACATGTAATACATGAGAGCTGAGTGCCATGTTGTTCCAGAGAAGAAGATTTTTTAAGTTTTTCCCTATACAAGCCTATGTAAAACTGTGACCCCTGGGTCACCATTTGAACAAACTTTGTAAAGGACCATAAGCTTATAGTAAATGCAAAATATCAAACCTCTGGCTCTTGCAGTTTCCGAGAAGAAGATTTTATAAAAAAAAATCCTATACAAGTCTATGTAAAACTGTTGCCCCCCGGGGCGGGGACGAATTTGACCCCAGGGTCATCATTTGAACAAACTAAGTAGAGGACCATAAGCTGATGCTACATGTAATACATGAGAGCTCCGTGCCATGTGGTTCCAGAGAAGAAGATTTTTTTTCAGTTTTTCCCTATACAAGCCTATGTAAAACTGTGACCCCCGGGGCGGGGCCAAAACTGACCCCTGGGTCACCATTTGAACAAACTTGGTAAAGGACCATAAGCTTATAGTAAATGCAAAATATCAAACCTCTGGCTCTTGCAGTTTCTGAGACGAAGATTTTTTAAAAAAAATCCTATATAAGTCTATGTAAAACTGTGACCCCCGGGGCAGGGACAAATTTGACCCCAGGGTCACCATTTGAACAAACTTAGTAGAGGACCATAAGCTGATGCTACATGTAATACATGAGACCTCTGTGCCTTGTGGTTTCAGAGAAGAAGATTTTTTAAAGTTTTTTCCTATATGTCTATATGAAAAACATGCAAAATCTCAATATACAAACTTTGGACCCCTGGGGCATGGCCATTTTTGACCCCGGAGACTTCATTTGAACAAACTTGATAGTCTAGATGTTGGCGATCATTTTAAAAGAACAACTGTCGAAATCTATCCAGCGGTTCTTGAGAAGAAGATTTTTTAAGGTGACCTAATTTTAACAAATCTAAAAAGCATTCACCTAAGGATCATCCACGTGAAGTTTGGTCAAAATTAGCCAAGAGGTTTCTGAGGAGAAGTTATTTGAAGCAAAAGTTAACGACGGACGACGACGGACGACGACGACGGACGACTGACGAAGAGTGATCCCAATAGCTCACCTTGAGCTAAAAATGGCTATAAAATATTACCAGACTAAATAAAATTATTATCTCAAATAGGATGTGAACATTCAGGTATTATCTATATTATTATAATCCTATGTGTGAATAGTCATTATTATAATCCTATCAAATCCTGTTTATCAACAACATACTGCTGTTAAATTGCTCAGGTTATCAAGACCACTATAGCAATAGCAATCGAGGGACACATTATTAATCCCCTTCAAATCCTGTTACCTGTATAGAAAATGGCTCTGAGGAGATTTCATTCTGCTTCATTAAAATTGCTGTCAAATTACACATTGATACAATAGTACAGTATATCAATTAAACTCAACAAAGTTGACCCCAAAAAAGGTTCCTATGAATAAACACTGGTTTTTATTCAGGAACTTTCAACATACCATCAATGGTGACTAGATCAACCAAATTATTAACTTACTGATGCTAATTACATCAATTAAAGCTCTGATAGAAATCACGCGTACTGCACTTCGTAATTATTGGTCTACATAATGAGAACCAGTCTTTTTTTTTACTTCAGTTTTCACTTCCACTTAAGGTATTCTGTTCTAAAGAAGAATGCTCAACCGCGATTGTACCAATCTAGACGTTGATGTATCTTATTTCCTGTTTGATCAGTGTTAGACCTAGAAGCTTACTTGTGTTGGTTGAGAGTTTTGAGTCGCACCAGTGGCTGATGTAATAAATTCCCACCATTGAAGAGTTCACTTGCATATGTTTGACATGATGGTGCAAATTTATTTGATTTTACAGATTTTCTCATGTCAAGCCACCAACCTCATACATGTAGGTACTTAACAAGGCTAGTAGTTTCTTTTAAAAGGAAACATTGATTTATAAGATGTTCAAACGCCAAATCGACGGACCTTGCTTTGTGCAGTCATCTGATTTACTGGTGAGGAGGGGGAACGATGTTCGAACCCACCATCCAGGGCTGATGTCAGAATTCAACTGGTGGAATGTGACAACTTGTCTTGAAAACCCATTCTAGTTGAATGACCTCATTGTCATTAACATCTCATATAGCATAGAATTGAGATGGTGAATTGTCATTCAAAAGGGTGGTGCGGTAGCATATCGAACCTGCAATCCCACTTTCCTTTGTGCTAACTGCTGACTACTGCCTTGTCCCTCTCTTATTTCTAATTGGATGATTTTATTGTGATTACAGATGATCGATCGAGTTTATGGTACTTTTAGAGAATGTCAATCGGACACTAGACTAACACAATGTCCATTTAATCTTTATTGAGTCACTGACCGTTCACTTATTATGTGTCAAAACCGTTAAAACATCGGCCAAAATGTATATTTCAATATTTGTACCACTCCACTATTCATGAAGTGCCACACCAGGGCACGAAAATTCCACTCGTCCACTCGCTATGACGAGTGCTCATTGATGCAGGACGAGTAGAAATTCAGATAAATTCTTTAACAATTTATTAATTTGGCCATTCAAATATTGCATAGGACGAGTAACTGAGAAACAAATTTTCTTCCCCTGCACACCTCACGAGGTATCTATTTCACTTTTAATTTCAGGTGAATTTACAAATATTTTCATGTGGTATCTTGTGACATGGAAATTCAAGAAGTACAATAGAAAGGTAAAATGAAGTTGTATCTGTGATATCAAAGTGTGGACGGAGGACTGCCAGAGCGAATTACCAAACAAACAATTTGATTAGGTACAAATCGGGGCAAGACAATTTGTTTCTGAGTTACTCGTCCTACGCAATATTTGAATGGTCAAATTGATAAATTGTTAAAGAATTTATCTGAATTTCTACTCGTCCTGCATCAATGAGCACTCTTCATAGCGAGAGGACAAGACTTAGTGTAGTTTTTGTGCCCTGATGCTGAGTCAAAGTTGAGCGTATCTGGTTAATAATACCAGTGGCTCAATGAAAGGATGACAGACAGACAGACAGACAGGTCTTGAACCAAAACCATAAGGTGGATGCCTTACCACTAAGGAAAGGAAACACTGATAATTATACTATTGAGCTCGACTTGTAAGCAAGGAAGTATCGTTTCTTACGGATTGCGGGAGGTGTACAGTACTCGTTCTACCCAGGAAAAGTGGGTGGTCTGCCTCTGGGACCTCAAAAAATCGACCGTCTTATTTAACCTTACATGAAATGCTGAAAATTATGTAAAACACCAAACAAACAAACAAACCTATCAACACCATACTACTACTCAAACCTTCAATCAACCTCGAGTCATAAAGTGTGAATTATTTATGCATAGAAAAATAGCACAAAACTGCCATCTTAATAAATCAAGAACCACTTAATATTGACCTCATCTCCAGTACTTTAATGAGACCATCTTATTCTGAATCACAAAATAATACAGGAACACATTATGAGGACAATACCAAGAGCCTGACTAATAAATAACAGCCATAAACCACACAGTTGACAATGGTCAACAACTCCATGGTCCCTATCACAGATTGGGCATGGGGGATTTTATTGTCTCTTTACTCTGCAAGTACTTCTGTTAACCATAACCATGGGGTCATCGTAGTCCAGTATTAATCCGGTCAAATTAGTGTACACAAGCCAACACCTTGACAGTGGATAAACGAGGGACAATTCAGGAGCAGATTCAAAGGGTGCACCCTAAAATCTGATGTTACAAAAACTCGCGTGAAAGAGGTTTCTAAAATATTTTGCGCCACCTCTCCCCAACACGACACATCCCCAACCCCGATCCTGTATCTGCCCCTGCAATCCATGACTATTATAGCAGCCAGGTGTGGGGGATTTTATGGTTTAAACTCCTTGAGTATTTCTCTAAACTGTCATCTAAGTTCATTATTAATCATGTCATCACAAGTTGACGGAGGTCAACAAATCCAGGCCACCATCACAGTTGGGTGTGTCCCGTATTATTGCTTACACTCTATGAACTCAGTGGTCATCTAAGCTCACAATGACTCAGGCCTATCTTGGATGTATTTTCCTGGGATTACTGTGTTATTAAGTGAGTTCCCTCCCTGGTGGAGGTATGTCTGTAGGAAACTTCAGTTCCGATTTTTCATCCTTTTTTTTTTGCATATCAACTTATAATTAATATCGAGTAGCAAAAATCACTTTTTCAAATACTAAGTAAATTAAGTAAACTAAGTATTTGTTTGTTTGAATGGCGTTTTACGTCATGTTTAGCAATTTTGTTATGCTATGGTGAAAGAGCCACTGCCTATTGGTCAAATGGAATCTTATAAGTACTGTCTTCATCGCTTTAAGCGCCCCTGGTTATTAAATAATTGACTTTCCCTTAGCCTCGACGTCGGATGGGGACGTAAAAAGGGCGGTCCCATGTATCGGTCTATCCTCCGAGCACGTTAAAGAACCATAGGAATCTATTCGATAATAAGAGTAGGGCACGGCTGCCGGAATCCTATGTATCCTTCCCCTCTCCCTGGGGCGGCTCTAAATAACCTATACTGTGTTGATGAGCCGTTAAACAACATTCAATTCAATAATTGTGAAAAGGGGGTGCTTGTTGAGAAACAATATATGTTCCTTACCATAGTCATAAACCATAGAAGTGCCTTGTATCCTGTTCACTTTAGTTTTGTGCTGTAAAAATGCAAACAATGATTCAGAAATCATTGAACAATTAAATCATACTCAGGTAGGTTTGTATGATCTTTTACTTTGGCAGACTCACAATTAAAAGGGCACTTATTTACTGACAACTAGTTAAACATGCAGGGATGCTGATATGGACCAATACAGTAGGTGTTATAATTAGCTTTTGGTCTTCCACGTGCACAGAAATAATTTAAGGGATAGGGGAATTTTTGAACATCATGGGGTAGATGTGTGGGAATTACCCTTCGGGTGACCAATATTTCAGGGTTCACGATTTGTTGAAAAATGCAATTTGAAGTATAATAATATTTCAACTGTAAATGAAAGGATTTTAAGAAGTATAGCCCACAAGGACTATTTACAGACAGGTATAATGCATTTTGCAAGTGTGCTGCTGTTTTTAAGGGATAGAGCAGGTTTTATCCCTGTTGAAGACACTAGGGAGATACATGTATGTTGGAACTATGTAACTGACTACAAAATAACATACTTGGGCAAGGAACTGTTCATGATAATACAAATAAAAGCCCCTCATCTTAGTTTTTTTATTCGGAAGACTGAATTTCTGTCATGTAAAATGTGTTTATGCTGACGACCGACTCTATTTTTAGCCACAGTTTTATTTTTTAGGCAAAACCAAACCGTAACGCATTCTCTTCCATTTTGTCAAAGTCTGCACTATTTCTTTTATTTTTTTAAACAATATAAGTTGCTAGGGAAAACACATCTATTTGTTTATGACCTCATGTTATTTTTCTGTCCAACTGAGCCAGATTGTTGTAGGAAATGGCACCGTTTTGGCAATGAACACAAACACAGTGCTGATGTTTATGCAAGCAAACCCAAGGCAGATGGCATTTGAAAACAATAACTTAATGTAGGCAGCAATATTTACATACCAATCATACAGAGGCAATGCATCACATAGATTGGTGAACTATATCAGTGTGGTTTGGTGAACTATATCAGTGTGGTTTTGGTGAACTATATCAGGGTGGCTTGGTGAACTATATCAGTGTGGTTTGGTGAACTATTATCAGTGTGGTTTGGTGAACTATATCAGTGTGGCTTGGTGAACTTTATCAGTGTGGTTTAATGAACAATATCAGTGTGTGAACTATATCAGTGTGGTTTGGTGAACTATATCAGTCTGGTTTGGTGAACTACATCCGTCTGGTTTGGTGAACTATATCAGTGTGGTTTGGTGAACTATATCAGTGTGGCTTGGTGAACCAAATAAATGTGTTTTTTTGGTGAACTATATCAATGTGGTTTGGTGAACTATATCAGTGTGGTTTGGTGAACTATAACAGTGTGGTTAAGTGAACTATATCAGTCTGGTTTGGTGAACTATATCAGTCTGGTTTGGTGAACTATATCAGTGTGGTTTGGTGATCTATATCAGTGTGGTTTGGTGAACTATATCAGTCTGGGTTTTTTCCTTACATAAGTGGTACCGTAAAAACGGTATCATTCCCAATGGCAAAAACTGTTTTTTTCCCAATTGAAGTGGAAAAATTCCGAATCCAAAAAAATATATTTATAGAGTGAAACTTTAAACAGAAGAATGGGGAAAATCTATTCTTTAAGATGAGGGTAATGAAATACTACAAGAGAATGTACATGTATACATGGTAATGAAAAGTATTTAAGAATATATAACATTGCTTTTGTTTGATAGTGAAAAATACCAATTTAAGGCAAAACACAGCGAATTTTCCTAATTGAATGGGTACCGGTACCATTCCCAAAAAGGGGGGAAAATCACTGTATATATACAGCTAAATGTCAACAGTCAACTTACACAAATGCTTTGAGATTGTCTTGTTATATATCTGAGGGTAATACCCGTCAATTTATGTTTAGGCCAAACAATTATTTATGTGACAGTCCCAGTTTCCCCATGGTCTTGCCACCTGGCTCACACACAGCTATACATACATGTTTATATTACATTTTATTTCTTTTAAAGGGAGTACCAGTACATCAGAATTTTTAAAGAAAAAATCATAAAATTTAAAAATATGTTCCATTTTATTAAAACGTCATATTACCTGAAAATATGGTATAAAATATGGTACAAAATTTTAATTCAGATTCTGAATGAAATTCAGCTTAAAATACTTAAGAACCCTGGTCAGTAACCTAGGATAGCACAAATTATTGTGCAGAATGAACTTCCTTGTTAACATGTTAAACTTTAAACTCACCAGCTATGACGTCTGATCCTAGACTATTGGACACCAGTAAATATGTGTTGATCTCATTAAGCTCCTGTTGCAACTCCTGCACTCGATTGTTTGCCTTTTTCACAATCGTCTGCACGTGTGTTTTTGTGTTTTTGTCCGTTGTGACGTCGCGGAGTTTCTCCGCACCCTCTTTTATCTTCATCTCCTTGCGTATTTCCTTCTTAACTGCCTCTCTGGCTTCCTCGATCTCCTGTTTGGAGTGGAAGTTGGTGTTGGGCTCGGCACCTCCCTGAAATATGAATTTAGAAGTTTGAAAAAAAGTGATTTACATAATGTTACAAACAAAATGTAACAAGGCAGGTTGAACATACAATATTTCCCCTAGTAAGAGCCCCCCATCCCCCACCACCACCTCCCTCCCAACGCACCTTTTCAAAAAAAAAAAAATCAAACTTCAATACATTTTTTATCTTTCATACCCAAAATCCTCCACAAAAAAAAAAGATAAGCTGTAAAAAAAAATTGTTTTCTTATTTGATAAGATCGCCCACTTGGCATTTTGCGAACTGCCCGGCGCTACCATTGGGGGAAATACTTAAGGGTCATTAAAGGGATACATAGTTATCTTAATATTTATAAAATTCAAATGTATACCTTGATTTATTTATAAAATGTCTTGTCGCCTAAAAGCTAAGTTAATATTTAACCCTTAACCCAACACATATATATAATGGACTGTTCTTTCTTTGAATTGTGACCATTCCATTTATGTGACAAAGGGGTGTTTTAAGGGAAATGATTGATTGACAGCAGGACATTGTAAACCCTGATCAGCCTGGGTTTACAATGGACACAAAGGCTATTATAGTCGTGCTTAGAGGGTTAAGTATAAGGGGACCCCAAATTAATGATGTCAACAATACAGAAATGCCACAATGATATGCTTTGATATTTTTGAGAAACGATTAAGTATAGAATGATGTGTTCGCAAATCAACAAATTTTGTAGAAAAACTAACATCACCATTTTGTTTTAGAATTGCCGCATGTCCCTTTAACATTCAAGTTCATAACATGGTTACAGTTGTGCATAAATAAACAAGTATTTAATAGAGATGGCATAAATTGACGACTTGGTGATTTTGCAGCTAGATTAAAGGGACACATGGTTGATTTTTAAAAAAAAATACCACTGCATCCATTTCTAAATAAGCTGCATTTGTTCAACCATAAAATATCAATTATAAGAATAAGGAAAGGCGAATTGTTTTTTTTGCATAGATTGTTTGTGTGCATATTACGTGTACTTTCTATTAATTATATTGCACCAATAATATATTTAAACCTAGGCCATCAATAAAAATATGTTTGTTTGCCGTGCTCCGACCGACTCACCCGATTCGGCCGCGACTCAAAATATTTAAATGACCTCGGGCAGAAAAAAATAATTAAATAAAAAAAATAAAAAAAACATTTTTTTTTATTTTTTATTTTAATTCAAATGATAATTTTATTAGCCAGATTTGTTAAGCATCTAATCTGGATTGCAAAGGTTATCAAAACGTTGCCTTAGTACAAAAATGGCATAATATATGCGAACAATATATATAAAAAAAATATCTAAAAATAAAACTTTTTCCTACCTTAAATACACATGAATAAACTAATTATGTGCAAGTCCTTGTGTTTAGTTTTAATAACCTATGCCCTAACATCGTACTAGGGCCTTTATAGTGTTGTAGATTGGATAAGCTTTTGATGTAAAAAAAAAATTAAAAAAATTAAAAGAAAATCCCTACCTACCTACCCACCCTCAAAATTCTGGGTAGGAGCACAGCAAACAAACATTTTTTTATTGATGGCCCTATGGTAGAATCAGAAAAAAAAAGTAACTCAAACTTTTATGCAAGCAGGTTTAAAATCAAAATAATACTGGATTAATAAATCAAATGTTAATTTTAAAAGAATCAGAATTACCGTGTGTCCCTTTAAAGCAGCAAAAATGCAAAAAATATCTGACATTTGTTTCGCCCATGTTAGACTAAATATGAACCTGTACATCTTTTGTAATATAAATGGTTTATTTATACAAAATACAATCATACTGGTAGGCCACAGTTGTCTGCATAACAATAGGTAAGTGAATGTACTTAATTCTCCTGCCAGACAGACCTACAGTGGTGTGCCATTTTTGCAAATCAATAAGTCAGCATGTTACAGTGATGTAGGCACACCTCACACTCTATCATCACTCAGTGCAAGCATACTTACCACAAAATGCATGTCTGATGAAATTCATTTAAAATCTGACAATGTTTCATTTAAAACCTGACTATATTTCCTGATAATGTTTCAGTTAAAATCTGACAATATTCCATTTAAAAAACCCTGAATGTTTCAGATTAAAACCTGACAAAGTTGTTTCAGTTGAAATCTAACAATGTTTCCTGGTGTTCCAGTTAAAATGACAATGTTTCAGTTAAAACCTGTCAATGTTTCAGTTAAAAACCTGACAATATTTCCAGAGAATGTTTCACTTTAAACAGGACTAAAACATAACTTAAACGGTGCCATGACAATGTTTTTTAGCTGAAACCTGACAATGGTTTAGTTAAAACCTAAATCTGACATTGTTTCCTGTTATTATTTAACCCTTAACCCACTACATATATAATGGACTGTTCTTTCTTTAAATTAAGACCATTCCATTTATGTGACAAAGGGGTGCAGAACTGCACAGATTAGGTGAAGCTTAAGAATCACATTTACTCCGAGCCTTCGACAAATAAATTTATGCATTTAAAATCTTTACAACTTAAATGAAAAATATTCCCCCCCCACTTAATAACTTTTGGAATAGATTATAATGATCTTCCTGAAAACGAAAAACACTAGTTACCCTCTGTTGAACTTTGTGTCGCAATTTATTCCTCATATTTGTAGATTAATCCTCTATGCATTAAAAAACATTACAATATGTATTTGTTGATTAATCCTCTATGCATTAAAAAACATTACAATATCTTATTCCTTCAAACAAAACACTAATAATTAACAGTCTAAATCATGTAACCCAAACATGAGCAGAAACTCCCATTTCGAATAAGTGATTTTTCTGTCTAAAATGTGAAAAGAAATTATCACACAATCTATAAACATATCGTTCACAGAAAAATTAGGACAAAACATCTATTAACACGCCAAAAAGTGAACACCCTGTGCGATTCAAGTATGGGAAACAAACGATACATTAAACTATAAATGTATAAGCACAATTATAAACTCTGGTCAATGATCCATATAAAATATACTACTTAAGTGGCAAACGGAATAAGTTAAAGGGTTTATGTATCATTGCGTGCAGCATTCAGTATTGGCCCATTATTACAGTTATATATTATTGCGTGCAACATTCAGTATTGGCCCATATTACAGTTTCTTATATAGGTAGTTTTAAGGAAAAAATGTCTGCAAAGATCAATATAATCTCATAGTATGGTGTCAACGTCTTGGTGAAATTATGACACATAGGTCTATACATGTTTATGACCTCACGGACATTATAACGTCTGTGCTTTTCATGAATAATTTACAAGTTATAAAAGTCATTTATTTGAAAAAACTTTTCGGCAAAAAAAAAGCTAATAGAAAATAGAACAAGAGGTCAATGACCTTGAAGCTCTACTGATTGATTTTGATTTCAGGAAGTAGTCGCTACAGACTTGTTTTTTGAAAATCTATTTTTAACCGTGGCGGCCATCTTGATTTTCCGGCCGACCTGAAATTTTGCTAGGATCAATTAGACATTAAGAGCAACATTCCTGTGAAGTTTCATGAAAATCCGTCAAATAGTTTCAGAGGAGTAGTCGTTACAAGTTTTCATTATATAACTCTATGTAAACAAAGATGGCCGCTGGTAGCCATGTTTAACGTCAAATCAAAATAATTTTCTACAAGGATCAACATCATGTCATGCTGATCATTTTAGAAAAAGTCCCATATCAATATCTCTTATAGTTTTGAAGAAGTTGTCGCTACAAACTTATTTATTTTAAATCTATTTTTAGCTGTGGCGGCCATCTTGAATTTCCGGCCGACCTGAAATTTTTCTAGGATCAACTAGACATCAAGAGCAACATTCCTGTGAAGTTTCATGAACATCCGTCCAGTAGTTTCAGAGGAGTAATCGCTACAAGTTTTTACTATATAACTCTATGTAACCAAAGATGGCCACTGGCAGCCATGTTTAACGTCAAATCAAAATAATTTTCTACAAGGATCAACATCATGTCATGCTGATCATTTTAGAAAAAGTCCCATATCAATATCACTTACAGTTTTCAAGAAGTAGTTGCTACAAACTTATTTTTTAAAAATCTATTTTTAGCTGTGACGGCCATCTTGAATTTCCGGCCGACCTGAAATTTTGCTAGGATCAATAAGACATCAAGAGCAACATTCGTGTGAGGTTTCAAGAAAATCCGTCAAGTAGTTTCAGAGGAGTAGTCGCTACAAGTTTTCATTATATAACTCTATGTAAACAAAGATGGCCACCCAGGCGAAATATGAGTGGATTTGCAGTGGCATTTAGAGTGGAAATAGAGTGGGTCAATGCAGTTGAATGAGAGTTAATCCTGGTCCACTCCATTGTAGTGGAACCTTCTTTGCCCAAGCACCTAATTTAAATATTTGAAACATCACTTTCCTCTCCATATGACTGTAACTCCACTGCACCTAATCAATATTCATAGACACAGTTATTTGGAGTTGAAAAGGAGTGGAATTACAGTGGAGCCTGGAGTTACTTGGAGTGCACTTCATTTGCATGCAGTGGAATGGAGTGGAAAAAGTGGTGGGTTTGTGGTGGAGCTAATTTGCATAGCAGTTATATGGAGTGGACAATCTAGTGGGTTTATGGTGGAGATAATTTGCATAGCAGTTAAATGGAGTGGCTTTAGAGTCTATTGGAGGGTATCATTAGCATATATGGCTGGTTATTCTTGCGCCTCCTTGGCCTAGATAGTAATTAGAAAATGTGTCCACGGGACACGAATGCCCCGCTAAAGTGTTATCGGTTGCTTACAAAATGTTAAGTGTAATGTTAAAAGGCAAGTTATATGGACCTGATTTGGGTAGGAACAATGGTGCCATATTGGTTCTAGTGTGGAAAACATGGAAGTGTTCACTAGGAAAACCTGTAAACCCTGGAATAGATCAAAAGCGAAGAAAAAAAGGAAAATTATAGGAGACTCCCACAGTGTTGTCAATAACAACCGATTGCCGATAGAAGTCATCGGTTGAAATCGTCTTCGCATCGGTTGGAATCACGGAAGCAAAAAAAAAAAAAAAAAAAAAATAGAAATAGCAGAGGAAGATTTTACGTACGCACCGGCGTTTGTTTACATTGCGTGTTTCCCGCTCTATTTATTCATCGTAACGGAGTAGTATAATGAGTTAGGAACCAGCTTAAATCACGTGTACTCGGTAAAACGGTAGCGATAATACAAAACTTTTTATTGGCTGGGAAATGAATATTAACCAATAGACTTTCGCGTTGCATACGGGACTTCGCAGATTTCTGAAAAATGATCTGAAAGTGAAAGTACGTGAACAGCTGTTGAAATGGAGAAAAAACGCAAAAATGAATCGTCTTTGATGCACTTTGGGTTTACCCGCCAATCTGGTAAGTGAAAGCTATATGATACGATCAAAACACCCGATCATATTGTGATCTGAAGAAACAACAGTCCGTGAACCCATCCCAGGGCTAATCATTCGTACTTGGTCACGTCTATTTATCAGTTTTTTACCGGATTTTTTTTGTCCTGCACTGCATATTTGTTGTTTGTGAACTGTCTTTTGTGGCCGTTTTTTTTTTGCGTGTTCCTCAAGCTTTTCTGGTCAACATGTAATTTATAAAATCTGTTGGCAGAGAATCATAAACACCTGTCCATCTAGTCAGTATTACAAGTTTTAGTCAGTATTACAAGTTTTACATTAAAGGGTAAACTCTAGTCAAATTCTTATCATGTATTATATATGTTTATAAATGTATTTCTTACAATTGCTATGCTCTTATTGCCCTAGTCTAAAATTAATTTTGAATGGTAAAGAAATAAAAATAAGAATTGATCATCAAGGTGTTGTTTTTTACTGCCAAATTTCAATTTAAAATCAATTTTAATTGGAAAAAAAATCACTTTTGCTAATAAAATGTTGACCTGTTTGGCAATCAAAAATGACTAAACGTAGCACAGAAATGACTGAAAATAGCCTCTCAGAATGAGTATTATTCAGGAGCTTCGGGGGGCTTTGCCCCCCTGAACCCCCTACCAGGGTGTTGCCCTGGACCCACAAGGGGGCTCGGACCGCCCCCTTGACCCCGGGTCTATCCCTTCATTTTATCCTTCTATCCCCTAGTCAAAAAGATAATGAAAACCCTGCTCCCATACCAAAACTTGCTAACATGTTGCACATGAGCTACTCAGACAAGATCTAACCTGGTCCTACTCTCTGAAAAGCATGCAAAATGGCTGGCGAGTTTTACATTTATACACATACATGGCCTGCAGATACAGTAATAACAAGAGGACCGCAAATAGACGACAGACAACGCCCCATCGCATAGGCGCAATATAATTATATAACTGAATTATTCTTTATAAATGAGGTAAAAAATATTTAATTCAAGATCACCAACATCTTGGGTTCAAATCCCAGCTGGAGCACATGCATGGTTCCTAGCAAATGGATTATCATCTAGACTGTACATTAAATATTTCTGAGGTCTTTGGCACCACCATTAAAACTGACACAGTTTCAAACCAACAAATCTACACTGAACAAGGTCACTTACTCGTTTCCTATATGTCGGGCCATATAAAATTATGTGTGGTTCCATTTACCTGACCGACCATAGATTTTTGGGCAATTTTCACTAACGCTAAAAATGTTTCCTTATTTTTCCGAGAAAAAGTACGAAAGTCAGGGTTTGACATTAACAGTTGTCCCCTTGTCCTGTGCCATGTAGATTCTACTGGGAACAAGTTACGGACAACAAGAAATGAATTTTACATCTTTAGAACTTGTGGTGAGCACATTGTAAATGACAAATAAAATCCATCTTGTTTTCATTGCTGGAATGCAACTGAGGGAATGTAATGTCACTTTCATGATTGATCTTGTTTTTCGTATCACTTTTACATGAAGTGGGGGGACAAGTAAATTTGACTGGGGACAAGTAAATTGTGTAAGTTACTATGCACAAGTTTCTGAAAAAAGTTAATTTCAAACCCTGAAAGTACATGCGGCGAATCTTTGTAACTCAGAAAGTTGTGCTTCCGGTAAGCAAGATGGCGGCCTCCTCGATTTTAATCTTAGAAAGGAATCTGTATCGAAAAAAGTTACATTAGGAAATTAGGTTTATTTATGAACACTAGCTAACATGATGGAGGAAGTTACAAGATAACATGAAGAAGCAAGACCAACTTCCAGTCTAGGTTTTTTTAACTGGTTCAAAAATTTGTCACCAAAATAAAAAGGTTTTCTTTCCCCTATGTAACCAGAACCACACATATTGTTTATATGGCCTTATGTACGCAGAATTACTGGACTTTTACACTGTGACTATAAAAAACTAATTCTTATACGGGTACATGTACTTGGAACTACTGAAAAGACAAGATAGTAACTGTAGTTTAAACTTAAAACAAAAACAATATATTTCATAATGTATGTACATATATCTTATAAATTTTAAGAAAAATAATTTGCATTCTTAAGCATCCGAAGAAGGCATATATAAATATAGTAGTAAATTTCAGGCATTAGCTGCTTCCACGATCCATTTACCAGTCCAGACTGCTTTTTTGATTATCATTTCACCCAAAATCATTCATTGTGATTCTTGAGGCATTGTTCATGTAGTCTGTCAATTGTCTTTTCTTTTTTATAAAGGTGCTTCTACAACCTTAATAAACCTTAATAAACAGCAGTCCCATGGACGTACAGCGGCGTCTCCAAACAATCTTCCTTGGTGACCAGTTTGGTAGGGATGTTTTTTTCTCTCCATCCGAGGTACTTTGATCTATGCACCGCAAAAGCTCATCCCTCCTCATATAAACTTACATCAATTCTGGCCTCTCCAAGAAACCGCAATCTGAAAATAGTTTTTCCTAAAACATTAAAACACATGTGTTTTTTTTAAGTACGATCTGCTGCCTTTAAATAGTTAGTTGTTTTTAATTAAAGCTAGAGAAAGCGCTTTTATCACACCCTATTATGTGTGACTGCTGCAAGTGTCTACAATGAAATGATACCATAAGGTGAGTGTTCAGGGTCATTTAGCCATCATGTATTATGTGCTTTCAACAGTTAACAACAACAAATACAGTTTTTGAAGCTGCAGTGTTTTTGTTTGAACTATATATAAATAATTTTGGGTTAATTAGTACAAGCTTCAGCACATTGATTTTTAACAGCAAACATTTTTTTTGTTAACCAATACCAATTTTTTACAAAACAGTTATTATACATGTACCTTCATACTTTGATCAGGTAGAAACGTACAAAGACCCCTGGAGTATTCTCGTCCATGGCTTTATCTTTCTGCCTCTTCATTCTTGTTCAACTTTTCCAGCCTATAGAAATATAAATGCAACCAAAATAAGAAATGTAGTCTTGAACTTTTAGAACTGATTGTTGTTCAACGCAGTATAGGTTATTTAGAGCCGCCCCAGAGAGAGGGGAAGGATGCATAGGAATCCGGGAACCTGCCCTCCTCTTATTATCGAATAGATTCCTATGGTTCTTTAACATGCTCGGAGGATAGACCGATATACAGGACCGCCTGGTTTACGTCCCCATCCGATGGCCGAGGCTAAGGGAAAGTGTCTTGCCCCTGAACACTCAGACGAAACTCAGTGGCACCATGGAGGATTGAACCCGGGGCCTCCATTTACAAATCCGCCGCTCTACTGACTGCGCCACGCCAGCCCTCTTAACTTTTAGAAAGACTAGGTTGATTGTCAGCAGCAAAATGGCATATATACATACTTTACTGTGGGGCGGGTGTGGGATGGGGCAGTGGAGACCGGGTTGAACGTCGTCAGCAAAATGGCATATATACATACTTTACTGTGTAGGGGTAGGTGGATGGGGCGTGTGTTGTGGGGTTGGGGGGAGGGGAGAATTGATAAACCAAAAGTGTACAAATCATTTTCTTGAAAATCCTGATTAAAACATGAATATATGGATACATTTCCTATGTGGGGGAGAATTAAAAAGGGTACATACAAATCATTTTCTTCAAAATCCTGATTAAAACAAGACTATATGGATATATTTCTTTGTTTCAGAAACTAGTATCTCATTCAGAATACTTGTTATTTTTTCAAAATATGTCGTTCAGAATCTTTTGTTTTGTCACTTTTGACCGGAAACGCCGTCTGCTTTCCAAAGCAACTCCGTTCTAAAACCTCTAGATGTTATGTTTATAAACGAAACAGTTAAATCAAATTGTTTAAATCATAACAGTAATGAGTATGCATGTAATTAATTGTAATGAGCTTTTTCTAACGCTTAAATATCTGCATATATGATCGCCGTAAAATCGCGAAAACTGATGACATAGTTTGCAGCACACGGATTCTTCCATCTAAAAAGGAACTAATGAGTTCCTGTTTCGTGAAAGAATATATATATACTTATTACATTGTTTATACGCATGACATATGTTACGTGTACATTCGAAAATACTTACGATGTTGTTAATAGAAGTTCTGCTGTTGACAGGCGCGCTCGTTTTTAGCCGCGTATTCTAAACTGTGACGTCACGTAATTTGGGTGATACCTATTCCGCGGCCGACTTCCCGGTTACTTCCCGGTTAAAACCCGGTTGAAAAAAGATATGTGTGTTGATGCTTCTGATGTTTTAATGATCTATATGCCTTATTATGTCTTCCCCACATATTGTTTTTAGTTTGGATGTATGTCTGTCTGTCTGTCTGTCTGTCTGTCCGTCAAAAGTCGTGTGCTCTCCATACCTCTTGAAGCGCTTGAGGGATTTTGAAATAACTTGGCACACATGTTCACCATATCGAGACGACTTGCAGAGCGCAACTTCCAGCCACGTCCGTTCAAGGTCAAGGTCAAACTTAGAGGTCGAAGGTCAAATGCACTATATTTCGTGTCCTCTCCATGTCTCTTGAACCACTTGAGCGATTTTGAAATAACTTGGCACACATGTTCACCATAGTGAGACGACGTGCAGAGCGCCACGTTCGTTCAGGGTCAAGGTCACATTTAGAGGTCGAAGGTCATATGCATTATATTTCGTGTCCTCTCCATATCTCTTGAACCACTTGAGGGATTTTGAAATAACTTGGCACACATATTCACCATAGTGAGACTTCAACTTCCAGTCACGTCCGTTCAAGGTCAAGGTCACACTTAGAGGTCGAAGGTCATATGCACTATATTTCGTATCCTCTCCATATCTCTTGAACCACTTGAGGGATTTTGAAATAACTTGGCACACATATTCACCATAGTGAGACTTTAACTTCCAGCCACGTCCGTTCAAGGTCAAGGTCACACTTAGAGGTCGAAGGTCATATGCACTATATTTCGTGTCCTCTCCATATCTCTTGAACCACTTGAGGGATTTTGAAATAACCTGGCACAAATGTTCACCATATCGAGATGACGTGCAAAGCGCAACTTCCAGAAACTTCCGTTCAAGGTCAAGGTCACACTTAGAGGTCTATATTTTGTGTCCGCTCCATACCTCTTGAAGCGCTTGAGGGATTTCGAAATTACTTGGCACATATGTTCACCATATCGAGACAACTTGCATAGCGCAACTTCCAGTCACGTCCGTTCAAGGTCAAGGTCACACTTAGAGGTCATATGCAATATATTTCATGCCCTCTCCATATCTCTTGAACCACTTGAGGGATTTTGAATTGACTTGGCACAAATGTTCACCATATTGAGACGACGTGCAGAGTGCAACTTCCAGCCACTTCCGTTCAAGGTCTAGGTCACACTTGGAGGTCGAAGGTCATATTTTGTGTCCGCTCCTTACCTCTTGAAGCGCTTGAGGGATTTTGAAATAACTTAGCACAAATTTTCACCATATCGAGACGACTTGATGAACGCAACTTCCAGCCACTTCCATTCAAGGTCAAGGTCACACTTAGAGGTTGAAGGTCATATGCACTATATTTGATGTCCTCTCTATATCTCTTGAACCACTTGAGGGATTTTGAAATAACTGGCACAAATGTTCACCATATTGAGACAACGTGCAGAGCGCAACTTCCAGCCACTTCCGTTCAAGGTTAAGGTCACACTTAGAGGTCGAAGGTCATATGCACTATATTTCGTGTTCGCTCCATACCTCTTGAAGCGCTTGAGGAATTTTGAAATTACTTGGCACAAATGTTCACCGTAGTGAGAAGACTTGCAGTGCGCAACTCCAGAGTTTCTGCCCATTTCCCCTGTTTTTTCGGCCTAGCGCAGGGAAAATATACAGCCGGGTTAAGAGTGTAACCCCTGGGAAGGGTCAGATGTGACTCCAGGGCTACATTAATAAATGAGAGCTGTGTGCCTTTTTGGAAGATTTTTAAGTTTTTCCATATACAAGTCTATGTAAAACATGTGACCCCTGAGGCAGGGACAAATGTAACCCCAGGGTCACCATTTGAATAAACTTGGTAAAGGACCATAAGCTCATAGTAAATGCAAAATATTAAACTTCTAGCTCTTGTAGTTTCAGAGAAGAAGACTCTTAAAGATTTTTTAAAAGTGTTTCCATATACAAGTCTATGTAAAACATGTGACCCCTGGGGCAGGGTTACATGTGACTCAGGGTCACCATTTAAACAAATTTGGTAAAGGACCATAAGCTTATAGTAAATGCAAAATATTAAACCTCTGGCACTTGTAGTTTCACGGGGCCAAATTTTAATTTGCAAGATGTATAAGTCCTCAGATATTTTGTGTTTATTTATCATCAACATGAATAACTGTTGAAACATTTTGTTTTGTTCAGTGAATAAGCATTATAAACACAGTATGTTTTGCGTTTTATATTATATCTTTTTATATCAGTATTTTGAAAACTTTAAGATAGAAACAAAATCCTAATTGAAGCAAACAGTAAACAAATATGCTAGAGACAATTACTTAAAAAAAACAACACCATGACAAATTACATGCTGTAATGAACAAGCAGAAATACTTTGAAAAAGAAACATCAGTGTGCAGTCACCTGGAGTAGACAAAAATCAGATCATCTCTTTGCAGTTATTTGGAGTGGATAGCTAAATTAATACATCTCTTGGTAGTGGTTTGGAGTGGGTAGATACAATAATATATCTCTGTGGAGTCATTTGTGGTGGACAGTTAAAATTTACAAATCTCATTGGAGTCATTTGGAGTGGACTCGAATGGAGTGGACTCCAACTGTGGTCCACTGCATATCAACTTCTTCATCCACTGCAAATCAACTTTGACCACTCCAAGTTGGTCTGGGCACTGGCAGCCATGTTTAACCTTGAATCAAAATAATGTTCGACTCGGATAACCATCATGTCATGCTGATCATTTTAGAAAAAGTCCCATATCAATATCTCTTATAGTTTTCAAGAAGTAGTCGCTACAAACTTATTTTTTAAAAATCTATTTTTAGCCATGGTGGCCATCTTGAATTTCCGGCCGACCTGAAATTTTGCTAGGATCAATAAGACATCAAGAGCAACATTCGTGTGAAGTTTCATGAAAATCCGTCAAGTAGTTTCAGAGGAGTAGTCGCTACAAGTTATCATTATATAACTCTTATGTAAACATACATGGCCACTGGCAGCCATGTTTAACGTCGAATAAAAATAATGTTCGACTTGAATAACCATCATGTCATGCTGATCATTTTAGAAAAAGTCCCATATCAATATCACTTATAGTTTTCAAGAAGTAGTCGCTACAAACTTGTATTTTGAAAATCTATTTTTAGCCATGGTGGCCATCTTGAATTTCCGGCCGACCTGAAATTTTGCAAGGATCAATTAAACATCAAGAGCAACATTCGTGTGAAGTTTCATGAAAATCCGTCAAGTATTTTCAGAGGAGTAGTCGCTACAAATTATCATTATATAACTCTATGTAAACAAAGATGGCCACTGGCAGCCACGTTTAACGTCGAATCAAAATAATGTTCGACTCGGATAACCATCATGTCATGCTGATAATTTTAGAAAAAGTCCTATATCAATATCTCTTATAGTTTTCAAGAAGTAGTCGCTACAAACTTATTTTTTAAAAATCTATTTTTAGCCGTGGCGGCCATCTTGAATTTCCGGCCAACCTGAAATTTTGCTAGGATCAATTCGACATCAAGAGCAACATTCCTGTGAAGTTTCATGAAAATCTGTCAAGTAGTTTTAGAGGAGTAGTCGCTACAAGTTTTCATTATATAACTCTATGTAAACAAAGATGGCCGCTGGCAGCCATGTTTAACGTCGAATCAAAACGATTTTCGACAAGGACCAACATCATGTCATGCTGATCATTTTAGAAAAAGTCCCATATCAATATCTCTCATAGTTTTCAAGAAGTAGTCGCTACAAACTTATTTTTCAAAAAATCTATTTTTAGCCGTGGCGGCCATCTTGAATTTCCGGCCGACCTGAAATTTTGCTAGGATCAATTAGACATCAAGAGCAACATTCCTGTGAAGTTTCATGAAAATCCGTCAAGTAGTTTCAGAGGAGTAGTCGCTACAAGTTTTCATTATATAACTCTATGTAAACAAAGATGGCCGCTGGCAGCCATGTTTAACGTCGAGTCAAAACGATTTTCGACAAGGACCAACATCATGTCATGCTGATCATTTTAGAAAAAGTCCCATAGCAATATCCCTTAGAGTTTTCAAGAAGTAGTCGCTACAAACTTGTTTTTTAAAAGCCTATTTTTAGATTTGGCGGCCATCTTGGATTTCACATCTACATGAATTTTTGCTAGGATCAACTAGACTTCATGGGCAACATTTCTGTAAATCTTCATGAAAATCTATTCAGTAGTTTCAGAGGAGTAGTCGCTACAAAAAAAAAGTTAACGGACAGACGGACGGACAGACGGACAGACAGACGGACGGACGGACGACGGACGCCGCACCACGGCATAAGCTCTGCTGATCTCTGATCAGTAGAGCTAAAAACTAACCAGGTGGTTAAAAGTAATCAAGCAGAAAACATTTTCTTATTAATAGGTCATAGCGACCTTGACCTTTGCCCTGAAAATGAATAAGGCTAATCCTGTCAGTGTGGACAGTCTACCCTTGAAGTTGGATGAAATGGCTACAGAGGTTAAAGAGTTGTCATGCAGATAAAATTATTCATGACTGGGTCATCCACTTGGTAACCTTGACCTATGACCCCAAAATAAATAAGGGTAATTTGCTCACTATGGACAGTCTTCCTCTTAAATTTGATGAACATGGCTGAAGAGTTATTGTGTGGATAGTTTTAAATACATGACTGCGTAAGGTGACCTTGAACTTGTGAGTTCCTGACCCCAAAAATGTGGACCATCTACCAAGTGAAGTTTGACGAATGTTGTTGCACAGGTTGAGTTATCCTGCAGACAAGGTTTTTATAATCAGGTCATGGCGACCTTGACCTTTGACATATTTCCCCCAAAATGATTAGGGGTCATTCGTTACCACAGCCGTCTACCAGTGAAAATTGATGAACATATGACTACATTCAACATCATCATGCAAATAAGGTTTTTCATAATCGCGTCTTAGCAACCTTGACCTGACATAATCGGGTCTTAGCAACCTTGCCATTTGACCTGAAAACAACTAGGGGCATCCAATCACCATGGCCAATCTATCCTTGAAGTTTAATATCAGTATCGTCATAAATGGTTTTAATGGAATAGAAACCAAATTGTCAATGGGTGCGTTCAGGATTCTCCCATCGGCAGCCACGTTGGTTAACTTTGGATTACCAATGGCCACCGATGGTAATATTTGGTACCAACGAGGCCACCGATACTTCCTCAGGTGTAGACGCGGGAAGACTGGATACCAACGTTCTACCTATCGGCGAACCAACGTCTAACAAAGGTGACCAATGGTAGAGAGTGCTTTCGGTAACCGATGGGAGAACCCTGAACGCAACCAATTTATGGACAGGCTGATGGACAAAGTGATAATTAAGGACTCCGTAGGCAGTGCCCTAATAATTTCTAAAGCAAAGTGCTGGTAAAAAGCGTGGAGTATCTGCAACACTAAGTGTAGATTCTTGACAATTTGCCCTGAATGACGCCAAACATGTTAACCAAAACCAAACAAAAAGAAGTTATATAACTAAGTGCAAAGACACATTATATCAACTATTAACCCTTAACCCCCTACATATATAATGGACTGCTCTTTCTTTGAATCAAGACCAGTCCAATTATGTGACAAAGGGACTCGCAGTCTGATCTGGGTTTACAATCGACGCAAAGGCTATTATAGTCGTGCTTAGCGGGTTAGGATTAATAGGCGAAGTTAGTAAAGTACATGAATAAAACTGAAAGATGATTTGAGATTCCTCATGACATTACAACTTTGTGGTCGTTTGAAGGCTTAACTATGGAACTAATAAAGTTAATAAAATGGTAATGGCGTTAATAATGAATACCACAGATCTCTGATTTAAAAGCTTCAAAAAACCTCAATGGCATAAAAAAGTGTTCTCAAAACACCGGAACAAGCATTTCATTATGCAATTTTATATGTTGTAGATATTATAGATGAATAGTACAGGTTAATTGGTGCTTTAAAAAAAAAAAAAAAAATTAAAATATTTACCATAATTAATCATATAGGTGTAGATATTTGACTATTAGAGTAAATAGCTGTAGAAGGAGTATCTACATGTACTAGGTTAATGTGACATCTAAGTTAAGCTACATGTGATTTCACATTCAAACTATTTTTGGAAATGGCAAAGTATAATCTAACATGTGTATAAATATCAGTTATTGTGGTCAGGAGACGAATAAAAGTTTTTGCATTTCTGCACGCGAAATTTTATGCAAATTAACTGGAATCTGATAGGATTTGAAAGGTTCACATAGATACTACTCTCCCTGAGATCACAAGTTATACGTCGATAGCTAACAAGGTTGGAAATGACATGTGGCCGCTCATTTACATATATAATCAACCATAACAAAATAATGGAAATAATCTAACTCGCATCAGTAGATAGCCTACAATAAATAAAACAACTTGTTATAAAGGGGGAGTGGGGAGACCATGCATCTCAGATCTCAGCGGTGTGACAAAAATTCTTATTTTAATTCGAAAATCCCATAATTGTATGACAGACAAGTTAGGCCACAGTCTCAGACACATAGTCAAGTACCAGGACACACTTTTCACTATTAATCATATGTATTTTATTTAGCTATTGAAAGGAAAACATCAGAGGGAGGTGGAGGATGGCAGATTCACATCAGACATGCCAAGGCAAGATAGAGATCCCCAAATCTTAAGACAAAACGCAGGACAGAGATCCCCAACTCTAAAGAGAAGCAGGACAGAGACGCCCAACTCTAAAGAGAAGCAGGACAGAGATCCCCAACTCTAAAGAGAAGCAGGACAGAGACCCCCAACTCTAAAGAGAAGCAGGACAGAGACCCCCAATTCTAAAGAGAAGCAGGACAGAGATCCCCAACTCTAAAGAGAAGCAGGACAGAGACCCCCAATTCTAAAAAAAGAAGGACAGAGATCCCCAACTCTAAAGAGAAGCAGGACAGAGATCCCCAACTCTAAAGAGAAGCAGGACAGAGATCCCCACTCTAAAGAGAAGCAGGACAGAGACCCCCAACTCTAAAGAGAAGCAGGAAAGAGATCCCCAACTCTAAGGAGAAGCAGGACAGAGACCCCCAACTCTAAAGACAAGCAGGACAGAGACCCCCAACTCTAAAGAGAAGCAGGACAGAGATCCCCAACTCTAAAGAGAAGCAGGACAGAGATCCCCAACTCTAAAGAGAAGCAGGACAGAGACCCCCCAATTCTAAAGAGAAGCAGGACAGAGATCCCCAACTCTAAAGAGAAGCAGGACAGAGATCCCCAACTCTAAAGAGAAGCAGGACAGAGATTCCCAACTCTAAAGAGAAGCAGGACAGAGACCCCCAACTCTAAAGAGATGCAGGACAGAGATCCCCAACTCTAAAGAGAAGCAGGACAGAGACCCCAACTCTAAAGAGAAGCAGGACAGAGACCCCCCAACTCTAAAGAGAAGCAGGACAGAGACCCCCAACTCTAAAGAGAAGCAGGACAGAGACCCCCAATTATAAAGAGAAGCAGGACAGAGATCCCCAACTCTAAAGAGAAGCAGGACAGAGATCCCCAATTCTAAAGAGAAATGCAGGACAGAGATCTCCAACTCTAAAGACAAAAATGCAGACCAGAGATCCCCAACTTTAAAGAGAGAAATGCAGGCCATATATCCCCAACTCTAAAGAGAAATGCAGGACATATATTTCCAACCTTAAAGAGAAATGCAGGACGGAGATCCCCAATTCTAAAGAGAAGCAGGACAGAGACCCCCAATTCTAAAGAGAAATGCAGGACAGAGATCCCCAACTCTAAAGACAAAAAAGCAGGCCAGAGATCCCCAACTTTAAAGAGAGAAATGCAGGCCATAGATCCCCAACTCTAAAGAGAAATGCAGGACAGATATTTCCAACCTTAAAGAGAAATGCAGGACAGAGATCCCCAACTCTTGAGAGAAAACCAGGACAAAGATCCCCAACTCTATAAAGAGAAATGCAGGACAGAAATCCCCATCTCTTAAGAGAAATGCAGGATCCCCAACTCTAAAGAGAAATGCAGGACAGAAATCCCCAACTATTAAGAGAAATGCAGGACAGATATCCCCAACTCTAAAGAGAAATACAGGACAGATATTCCCAACTAAAGAGAAATGCAGGACAGAGATCCCCAACTCTTGATAGAAATGCAGGACAGAGATCCCCAACTCATTAGAGAAATGCAGGACAGAGATCTTCAACTCTAAAGAGAAATGCAGGACAGAGATTCTCAACTCTAAAGAGAAATGCCGGACAGAGATCCCCAACTCTAAAGAGAAATGCAGGACAGAGATCCCCATCTCTGAAGAGAAATGCAGGACTCTAAAGAGAAATGCAGGACAGAGATCCCCAACTCTAAAGAGAAATGCAGGACAGAGATCCCCAACTCTAAAGAGAACAAGAGGTCAATGACCTTGAAGCTTTACTGATAGATTCTGATAGTCAGATCAGCCATGGGAACCTGTGAAGTTTTATGGAAATAAAACGACACTTTCAGAGAAGTAGTCACCACAAGTTTTTCGTAAATCACTCTATGTAAACAAAGATGGCCGCTGGCATAAAGTGAAGCTAAAAAAGCATGACAGAGACTAACTATAAAGAGCAAGGCCTGAAATTCACTTTAAAGCAATTGTGGATGCAATTTTTTGCAAAAATTGGGTTGAAATTATAAGGCCAAAAGTTTAACAGGTAACTGCAGAGAAACATCTGGATTTGCACGAAATCTGTATTGTTGTAAGCGGGAGATGAAAATAGCAAACAAATTTGTAACAATCTGATATCAATTTAACTTGACACCAAATTGTTAAGGAAGAGGTGGGACTTGATAAAACACCTAAGGGCAATTTAAATTTTGTTAGTATTGCAACAGAGTAATTGCCTTGAAATCAAACACGTTTTGCTACAATTTTCATTGTGAAGTTTACAGTAAGCTAAGTGCAATGTGCTTCTCACTGAAATAAACTGACCTTGGCTGAAATAAACTGACTCCGGTAGAAATTAATCACACACCCTCCAAGTTCCCTCCCTGAATTTTAAAAGAACGGTGAAAGGCCGACTGGGAGAAATTATGAGGGCTACAAGAGTTATCAAACTGGCATTCAGAATTGATGAGGTTTTTATGCTCCAATTACAATTCTTTTAAAAAGAGTGCAGTTTCTGTGTATAGTACGCACTAGTGATATACAGATTTCTGTGTATAGTACGCACTAGTGATATACAGATTTCTGTGTATAGTACGCACTAGTGATATACAGATTTCTGTGTATAGTACGCACTAGTGATATACAGATTTCTGTGTATAGTACGCACTAGTGATATACAGATTTCTGTGTATAGTACGCACTAGTGATATACAGATTTCTGTGTATAGTACGCACTAGTGATATACAGATTTCTGTGTATAGTACGCACTAGTGATATACAGATTTCTGTGTATAGTACGCACTAGTGATATACAGATTTCTGTGTATAGTACGCACTAGTGATATACAGATTTCTGTGTATAGTACGCACTAGTGATATACAGATTTCTGTGTATAGTACGCACTAGTGATATACAGATTAATCGATTGTAACCAATCATCAGTTACATGTAGTTAGGCATCCATTATGATGATTGATTATGAAAGTTTATAATCGATCATCAGTTACATTTAAAATTGCACTTTCATTAACGTTCAAAAATAGAAATAAACATGATTGTCCAGGAGACAATAGTAAGGGTTAATACACTTGTGAATATAGCAAATACACACATTTAGATCAATTAGAATTATTTTACTGATTAAAATGACTATGGTGTAATAAACAAGACATGAGAGAACACATACTTAAGTTCAAGGCCTCAAACTCAGATTAACATGTTATACTTCATATTGATTGACTAGCCGATGATTGACTATCCGATGATTGACTAGCCGATGATTGACTAACTGATGATTGATCGGTTACAACAGATTGTAAATTTCAACCGATTGCCCATCACTAGTACGCACTCCGGGTAAATGTATCTAGTTATTAGTATTATTATATTCGTTAAATCATACATTGCGCCAGAATACAAAAGTTGGCTGTTGTCAACAGTGTATTAGCATAGCAAGCCAACCATGCAGCTGTCTTTTAAAAATTGTGCCAATATCTGCAGTGGGTTGGGTAAAAATAAAAGTTTTCTTTTTTGCTAAACACTTCCAAACTCTTACTGTCTCAATATTATGTTTTGTATACATTTATAGAAAAAGATGATATAAAACTTAAAGGCACTTTTTTCACCTTTATCTGTGAAAATAAATTACGCCAGAGACACCCACTTTCGCAAATTGGTGTAACACGTGTTAGCAAATTATTTTACACACCCTGTTTGCATATTTGCACACCCAGTTTTTGAATTTCTGTCTAATACACTGGTTGTCAATGAATTGAATTGGGGTTTTAAGGCGCACCAACACATGAAAGGTTATATGGCGCCTTACAGGAATGAACATGCCAAGCTCATCCTCCACATACATCGAGATAAAATATGGAGAACGGGCCTAGAACCTTCTCACCCTGAACTGCAGAGTTGCTGCAAATTCTATTGTAGACACTCCATTTACCCTGGAGCCACGTTATAGTTTTTCTGTCACTACTCTAGTGATATGAGCGAGATGGCACCTGAAACAATGCAGGGGCCGTGATGAAGACCTTTAATGAGCATAAAATGAACATGAATTTGGAGGGGTTCTACTCCTCTGACTTCCCCTCCAACGGGATCTGCAGTGGCCCTATTCTTTTCCCCGGAACCACACGGGGCGGTCGTCAATGAAAAACATACTACGTATATATATATATATATATATATATCAATAAGTTTTTTCCCTAATAGTAGTGCCCCAACCCTGCCTCCCCCACCCACCCTTACCGACTACCTTTTCAAAACAAAAGAACAATAAATTAAAGATCTTCAAATTACAACACTTGTTCAATCTTTTGTATAAAAACAAGAGGCCCAAGAGGGCCTGTGGACGCTCTACTTGCTAAAGATAAAGTTTATGCACAAGGGGTCATAACTCTTTCAAATATTGTTCAATGGTGATGATATACGCAACTAGGCTTGGTACTGATTGTCCCTGACAAGTTTCGTTGAAATCAAGCCAGAGGTTCAGGAGAACTAGTTTTTACAATGTTAGTGTATTAAAACCTTTAAGGGGTCATAACTCTGCCAAAATTTATTCAACAAGAACCTGGCAATGACAGGTGCAACTAGGCTTGGTACTGATCATCCCCATCAAGATTCGTTGAAATCCAGCAAGGAGTTCAGAACAGACTAATCTGGACAACAGTTCTCTTTTAAAACCTTTAAAGGGCCAAAAATCATTCAACCCGAATATGGCGATGATATGCACAACTAGGCTTGATACTGATCATCCTTATCAAGTTTCATTAAAATCCAGCCAGAGGTTCAGGAGAACTAGCCCGGAAAATGTTTGTGTATTAAAAACCTTTAAAGGGCCATAACTCCACCAAAAATCTGTTAATCGGAATGCGATGATGATATGCACAACTAAGCTTGGTGCTGATCATCCCTGTAAAGTTTCCGTGAAATGAGGGGAGATGTTCAGAAGAATAGTCCTGACAAAGTTTGTGTATTAAAACCTTTAAAGGACCATAACTCTGCCAAAAATTTGCACAACTAGACCTGACACTGTTCATCACTAAAACGTTTCATTTAAATCCGACCAGGGTTCAGGAGAATTAGTCAGGACAAAGTTTGTGTATTAAAACCTTTAAAGGGACACAACTCCGCCAAAATCATTCAACCGGAACCAGTGACGATATGTACAACTAGGCTTGGTACTGATCATCCCTGAAAAAATTCAATGAAATCTGGCCAAACGAAGGCCCTTTCTTCTTAATGAGGCCAAAATATAGCATATTTCAGAAAATCAAGGGCCATAACTCCAGTGTAAATGGTCCAATCTGGCTGGTTTTCAAACTTATCGGACTCATTGATAGAAACAATCTGGTAAAGTTTGGTAAAGATCGGATGAAAAATGAAGACCCTATCATATTGAGGCAAAATATAGCATTTTTTAACTAAATCAAGGGCCATAACTCCACTGTTACTGGTCCAAACTGGCTGGTTTTCGATCTTGTCTGAGATTTCATTTATATTAACAATCTGGTATAGTTTGGTAAAGATCGGATGAAAAATGAAGGCCCTATTGTCTTGAGGCAAAATATAGATTTTTTTACCAAATCAAGGGCCATAACTCCAGTGTTGCTGGTCTTATATGGCTGGTTTTCAAACTTGTCCAAGCTTTCATTGATATTAACAATCTGGTAATGTTTGGTAAAGATCGGATGAAAATTGAAGACCCTATCGTTTTAACGAGGCAGAATATAGCCTTTTTAACTAAATCAAGGGTCATAACTCCGCTATTAAAAGTCCGATATGGCTGGTTTTCGAACTTGTCCGGGCTTTCATTGATATTAACTATGTGGTAAAGTTTGGTAAAGATAGGATGAAAAATGAAGGCCCTATCATCTTAACGAGGCAAAATATAGCATTTTGAACTAAATCAAGGGCCATAACTCCGTTATAACTGGTCCAATATGGCTGGTTTTCGAACTTGTCTGAGCTTTCATTGATATTAACAATGTGGTAAAGTTTGGTAAAGATAGGATGAAAAATGAAGGCCCTATCGTCTTAACGAGACAAAATATAGCAATATAGCATTTTTAACTAAATCAAGGTTTTCGAACTCGTTCGAGCTTTCAACGACATTAGCAATCTGATAAAGTTTGGTAAAGATCGGATGAACAATGAAGCCCCTATCGTCTTAACGAGGCAAAATATAGCATTTTTAACTAAATCAAGGGCCATAACTCCGCTGTTACTAGTCCGATATGGCTGGTTTTCGAACTTGTCCGAGCTTTAATTGATATTAACTATGTGGTAAAGTTTGGTAAAGATAGGATGAAAAATGAAGGCCCTATCGTCTTAACGAAGCAAAATATAGCATTTTTAACTAAATCAAGGGTCATAACTCCGCTCTTACTGGTCCGATCTGGCTGGTTTTCGAACTTGTCTGAGCTTTCATTGATATTAACAACCTGTTAAAGTTTGGTAAAGATCGGATGAAAAATGAAGGCCCTATTGTCTTAACGAGACAAAAGTTAACGACGGACGGATGACGGACGGACGGAAGACGGGACAACTCGCCATCCCATAAGCCGTTGGCCAGTAGAGCTAAAAATCAATAAAAAAGAAAAAAGTTGTGATGTTACATTTTAAAAGAGTGCCCCCATGCCATTTTGCATAGCAACCGGGCGCTACTATTAGGGGGCACCAGAGCGCTACTATTAGGGGCACCCGGGCCCTTCTATTATGGGGCACTAAAAAAAAAAAAAAAAATTCTGTCCACTAGTTTTATTTTTATATGACTTTATATACCCTGGTCCAAAACTTTTTTTACCGAGTATATAGAATAAAATAGAATATAAATAGAAAGCAGAACAAATCATTATAGTTCAATCACTGAGTTGCCAAGAACATTTCATGAAAAGGCTAAAGGGTACAACCTGGACGTAATATTTGCTTCATAAAGAATTCTCCATGTATTATAATGTAGATCTACCCACATTATAAAACATTGGAGAAGAGACACTTAACGTCAAAAACGTGATATTGACTAGCATTTTACAGTGATATAAGGTTATATGGCGCCAACAGGAATAATCATTCCAGGCTCACTCGACATTACAGCGCGATAAAAATATGCAAAATGGGCCTAAAACCTTCTCACCTGCAGAACTGCAGCAAATTCTCTCGTGAACACTCCATTTTTTACTGGAACCACGATCATAAAATTGTTTTCTGCCACCACTCAAGTAGCACCAGAAACAATACAGGGATCGCGATGAAGACCTTCGATGAACATGACAAAAATGGCAAAATGAACATGAATTTGGAGTGATTTTACCCCTGACTGGATCAGCAGTGATCCTATTCTTGTCTGGGAACCACACAGGGCATGTACAAAATGAAACAGTCTCTTAATGTGGAAAACATGACGAGATTTTGAACCATACATGAACAAAATAAAACGAAATCACATTCAATTGAATTGAATTGGATTTTATAGTCGCACCAACAGCTAAGGTCATATGGCGACTTTCCAGCTTCCACTGGTGGAGGAAGACCCCAGGTGCCCCTCCGGGCAATTTTTGTGCACGGGCGGGCACCTGGGTAGAACCACCGACGTTCCGCAAGCCAGCTGGATAGCTTCCTCACATAAAGATTCCTAGGCCCCTGAGGGATCGAACCTACAGCGGTGAGGGGTAAGTGATTGCAAGTCAGAGACTCTAACCACTCGGCCACGGACGCCCCTAAATCACATTCAAAGCCTATACAAGTTAAATTTAAAGCTATGGTTTAATGAGGTTTTTAACATTGTTCAAGCTATGTTTTCCTATGTACAAGTTATGTTTCAACCATGTATGACAAAGAACATGATGTCATTTCTAACAATGTACAGGCTGTGTTTATATTACACTGCAGCCATGCCACATAGCTTAATATAAAAGTGCAAATCTAGATGGCAAGAAAAATGGTGCACTATTCTCATAACAAGTTTCATCTAAAGGGGCTCTTAAAACACCTGTTTTAAATCAAACATATTTAAAAATAGGGCAAAAACAACAACTTGCCAGTGCATTAATAACTTACCGTTTGTAATTCAATATTATTCGTATTAAAAGAAGGGTAAAATTGTTATCTCGAACAACTTGGGATGAACATTACACACCATTATAAAATCTGTTACCATGATCAGTAATTTCTTATTAGTTGCAGAACTAAAGACTAAAACATCAGGGCAAAGTTTACAAGTGTCACCTATATCATAGAGATCTTGTACCACGGATTTAATGAAATACACATGTCGAATACCCACATCTTCAATTGAAACCAAAGTTTCCGAATCGTAAATACTATAATGGTCAATAATTCTGGTTAGAGAAGCCTGTATTTGTAAAAGAAAGCAAGTCCCAAATAAAATATTAACAGAATACTAAATATTTCTGAAACAAATGACACTGCCCCTTAAAGGGACATATGGCAATCTTGAAGTGTTGATTAAGCAGTGAAATTAGAGTCTCGATTTACTTGTCGAGTATAATTTGACTTTAAACCTGCTTGCATATATAATTAAATAAATTTTTGAATTTTCATTTTTCGTCTTATTCTACAATATGTTTAAATATATATTATTGGTGCAATAATATCAGCATTTAATAATATGCAAAAACAATTTGCTTTATTCTATTCTTATAATTAATATTAATGATTGAACAAATGCAAGTTTTGTAGAAAAACAAAGGGGACGCCGTGAGTTTTTAAAAAATCAAGATTGCCATGTGTCCCTTTAAATGCTGTGGGTTTTTTTTTTTGCCTAGTAATTATAAGTTTGGAAAATTTATTAAATGTTTTTGGAATTACTTCATATATATTCAATGCTTCTGTTGTTTTTAAAATTTAACGTAACCAATAGAGGTATGCAATCCGGATACAAGATCTCATCCATGGAACACATCTATCTAGGAAATAAAATGGGTCAAACAGCTACTATACCGCTGGTCTTTCTTCCTTCCCCGCCCTACCCCCCGAGCCGGAGGAGAGTCGCCGTTTGGCAATCTTCAACATCGTACCATACTCATGGCCTATAATCTGCATACTGACAAACACATGCGCAGTGTGAATACTAAGACAAAAGTAACTAACAGACTAATTCTTTAAACATGCTCTTCGTAAAGAAGTGAAACATTTTCGAACACAATTTTATAATTAGACGTTGCTTTCCTGCCAACAACAGCTACATCTTACAACATATATTGTACACCTAAATCTAAACCTACTGACGACGAGCTATACATATAATTTAACCTGTTTTGAGAATCCAAACTCTATAGACACAATATAAAAGGCTTTATCCATCCAGACCAAATCCCAGAACTGGAATGTCGAATAAAGAGTTACCAACTCGTAATTCATTTTATGCTGATTCAATCACGGGTATTTTAAGAACACGTGAATGGAACTTGGACACTGGTCACTGGACAGATAAATGGTCTTGAACAGTAACTTTGCCGTTATTTGGCAGGTTAGTTTTTCTTAAATTGTAATCACCACCATTAAATGAGATCATAATATGTCAAGATCGGCATAAAGGGAAATATTTATATAGATTTATGTGTTGATTAGTTGTTAAATACATAACTTGCAAATTTATGTGAACATTAGTGTCACCAAAAAGTAACAAATGACCCTGACTTTTTTACTCATTTGACCTCCAAGTGTGACCTTGACCTTTGAGGTACGGACCAATTCTTAAAACACGACACACCTTCTCATTATGTTTAACATTTGTGTGACGTTTCAGTTCTTTCCAAGTAACGACTGAGACATGTTTCAGTGCCTGAAATGAGGGCCAGCCAAAGGCTGGCCCGAAAAAAAAAAATTTGGGCAAGTAAAAATTTTGAGTCACTGGCCCAAAATGAACATTGGAGGCCCAAATATTTTTTAACTTTTTATGTCAACAAAGTAAAGAAAAATGAGAATAAACAGGTAGAACATTTTATTTTTTGGTCCATTATTCTTCAATAAGTCCTTCCCGGCACATTATTGGACTCCGATAATACTAATAGACTTGGACCCCCCCCCCCCCCCCCCCCCCCCCCCCCCCCCCCACCTCTTTCAAATTGCTGAATCCGCCGCTGATTTTAAGCAGACTTGACACACAATCGAAATTACCGACTAGCATCGTATGTCGACATTTATGATTAACAGAAAAAATACTTACTTCGCATACTTTGACTGCTTCATGGTTCATACAGACTTTTCAAACCTAAATTTAGGGCCTTTTTAGGGACATTTTCGCTAAATTTAGGGCCTCAATATTTATAGCATAATTATGCATTTGACTAAAATTCCTGCTTACTGCTACAGTAAAACCCCTCTAAAGTGACCCCTACAAGAAGATAGGTGGCAGCTTAATGCAGCATGATAGTATTGTAGAAAGCTCCTCTAATAGCTTTCTGCAAACTATAGTGCTGCATTAAGCAGTCACCTGTAAAAAAAACACTAAATATGTATATTGTAAGCAGTTGCATTAGCTGGGTTTTACTGTATTTATAGCCAATAAACCTGGACCTACCTAAGATTAAACAAGTTTTCAGCTCTGTGGCCTTGTCCACAGGTATTCGGGAGTAGCTTAGACTTACACTTGAATTTTTCAGAAAAAAACAACATCATTTAAATACTAATCAAACATTAAAAACACAAATTTAAAAAAAATATTTATTTTTAGT